>LUCW03000103.1:140000-190253 GCA_001586965.3 Sphaeroforma sirkka | reverse complement strand
CAGATGATGCCTTTATTCATTTCTGTGAGCCAGGTGAATGGCGAACTATCTTGAACTCGGCTAACTGGGAAAACCCCTACCTGGCACCAGTTGCGTGATAATATCTTAACACCTTTTTTGAAAGATGTACGTGATCGTGAACTTCTTAGAGAGTCTCGCAAGTTCTTTGCAAGAACGATACCACTATTCGAGGTGCTCTAGCTCATATGACACATATGAATACTGGATGGGTGAACAAGTACCCTATACTGCCAGAATATTTATTTAATTCTGTCAGAGTGATGGAGACTCTGGGAGCTAACTTTTTAAGAGAAAGTCAATGATTACCTCATCGCCTGCGGCGATTTGCGATCCTATGCCTTAGTCTATCTTTGAGAAGATAGTACACAAAACATACCAATCCTCTACTAGAGTACCTAGAACCATGAGCTACACCCCAGCCCACTAAGCGAAAACGCAGTGAGACTATCACTGCGCGTTCAGAAACCTCGCACTACTACTGGAGGGGTACTGGCTCTACTTCTACCGAACCGAAGGTGATAAGAAGGTGAGAGCGCCTTGCAAGAAGTGTGGTTACAACCTCACAAACGTAATTAGCAAAGTGGAATGGTAGACACGACCCTGTTAACAAGTGTGCACCAGGCAAAGCCAGATTTTGGACACTATATGAAAGAGTGTGCTACTTGCAAGAGTACTAACTTGGTTGGCACAAAAGAGGATTGCAAGGACTTACCAGACGTCCAAGTTAAGCACTGACAGTACCATATGTGCGCACTAGAGCAAGATTATGAGAAAAAATGTTCAATAAAATCTATACCAAAGGAGATGAACGTATCTTTCAAACAGTTTTTCGTAAATGGAGAAAAAAAGTTATGGCACTATTTGATCCAGGGGCTGAAGTCTCTGCTATCTCACGCCGAGTAGCCTACGCTACAGATATGGCTGTCCATAACGAAGCAACTGATTTAATCTTGGGAAATGGCAAAGTTACTACTTGCGAACAAGCCATTGACTATGCACACATAATGCTGTCAGATAGAAGAGAAGTGAAGACTCACCTAATCGTTACTGACATGTCTCAGAAATACGATTTAATTATAGGTATGACTGATCTTCTCAGTTTAGGTATAACACTCACTGGTCTGCCTAATGGGCTGGGCCCGAATAAAGATCAGTCAGATGATAATATGTTAAAGATACCTAAACCTCCGGAAGGTGAAGCACAGGATATGATTCCGCACTTCACCGATATAATTATGGACTTAATTATACAAAACAGGAAAATTGCAATAACTGACTGGTGTATGTTTAAGTTCTCTAATGGGTACGTTAGACTTGACTTAACAAACGTCGACTTCTCTAAGTTAAAGTGTCCTTCACATAACTACGTGAGTTGGAGACACAAAGACGTTGTCAAAACCCAAATCGAAGATTGGTTAAAACAGGGTCTAGTTGAAATCAATTATGATGCAACCCCAGTTAACTTAGCTCTCTTAGCGGTCGATCAATATAAATCTGATGGAACGTTTAGTAAAACAAAGAGTAGTACTAGACCTGTCGCCAATCAACAAACTAATTCCGCAACATATATTTTCCTCCTAAGATAGCGAGATACTACGCAAAAATGGAGGGTGCGACTATCTTTTCCAAGATAGACTTAAAAGCTGCATTCCATCAACTACAAATATATGAGCCTCATAGTACTTTTCCTTTACTTGGCAAGGTGAAGTACCAGTTTAAAGGTGCACCTGAAAGGCTTACACATGTTACCTTCTTTCTTCAACAAGTTATGATGGAACTATTTGCGGACCTGTCGTATAACGTATCAGTATATTTAGATGATATAGTTATCTTTACAATGACAGCACATGAACATGCTAAACTCGTTAAAGAAGTCTTAAAGCGACTTAATCATGCTAAACTTAAGATTAACGAAGACAAGTGTTTTTTTGCTAAAGATACTATACACTTACTTGGCTACAAAGTATCTGCAGCAGGGGTAGAAATTGATCCTGGCAAGAAACAGTTTCTGTTGGATTTATCAACACCAATTACTGGAAGAGATGTGAACTCTGTGTGTGGGTTTGTTAACTTCTTCTCGGATTCGGTACCGCATCTTTCTCATTACTTAAAGCCTATCAGTCACCTACGGCTGCACAAAGGACCTTTGGGAAAGCTTTGGACTAAAGAATGTGATGATGCATTTAAACTAGTCAAAAGTAAAGTAATGGACGCACCCATCATGCAGTACCCTGTGGATGGTGTCCCATTCCAAGTAGCAACCGACGCTTCAGATCGAGCGGTAGGTGGAGTGCTTTACCAAACGATAAATGGTAAACCCGCTACATACAATTCTTTAGCAAGAGTTATAATAAGAGTCAACGGAATTACCCTACCGTTAAACAAGAGCTCCTTGCTATAGTTACTGCGCTAAGACAGTTTAAAGACTACCTTTATGGAAGTTACTTTACTGTCGCCTGTGATCAAAAGTCTTTAACATACTTAAAAGATATGAACCCTGATTCACAGTTGGTGAGCCGCTGGCATGACATTATTGCCAAGTTCGTTTTTATAATATAACACACATTCCAGGAATACATAACCATCTTCCTGACATGCTCTCTCGACTTGTGCCCGACTACCAGAAAACAGTCAAGGAGTTATTAGCAACCGATTGGATGCTAAATAAGAAATGGTTTAACCTCGCTCAATCACGATGGGGTCCATTTACTGTTGATATGTTCGCCGCAGAACATAACAAACAGGTTTCTGGATATAGGTCGTTGACTCATCCTAAAGGTGATGCATTTCAGCTTGACTTATCATAGCATAATGCGTGGGCTAACCCACCTTGTCAACTTATCGCACAGTTGTTAAATTATGTTAATATTACTAAATCTACCATTACGCTGTGTTGTCCTTTACGTAACTCCGACCCATAGATACGTGATTTAATTAATATGATTCAAGACGAACCTATTTATGTCGACCGTGAAACCGACACGTTCTTGTATCAGGGATCCTATTCTATTAAGAAGACGCCTTGGAAACACACCATTGTTTGTCGCATCGGTCCTGCAGGTACCACTAAGTGGAAACCCTCAACCGAATTCTTAGCTAAACTAGAGGAGTCTAAAGAGTTTGAACAAAAGCTCAAGACTCGTACAACACATGCACCCAACAAAATTGCAGTCGAGGTAATGCCGATTGAAACGGCATTAGATCGTAAAAAACATGGAACTAGCTAAGGCCATGGATCAAAGACTCAAAACTCTAAGAGAACCTGAAGCTCGCACTCAACTACTTAAAGCGCTGCTTAAAGAACAGCCAGGAGTTGCGAAACAACTGAAGAAGATACTTCAACAATCCAATGTTGTCAATTATGTATCTCAGGACTCTACCCCTCCTGATACTGAGGTTGCCCTTTCCAACAGGACTATGGTTCATCCAGCCAGCGTTACGCAGAATCTGACTGACTTAGAGGAGCTCGAAAGTAGAGTTAAAATTATACATAATTTAACGCATCGAGCATATGAGCATACTTATAAAATGGCTATTCGTGCAGGGCTTGATCACCCGGCGCTGAAAGAAACCATACGTGAAGTATACCGACGCTGTACTGATTGTGAAAAGAACCAGATCAAGCGATACGGTTGGGCACCCCTAAAAGTGTGACAGAAGACCAACCGATGCGCCGAGTCATAGTCGATTTGGTTAAACTCCCGCGATCCAAGCATACTGGCGATGTATATATCTGTCATTTCTTATGTGTGGCTTCGGGCTATAACTTGCTTTATGCAATACCGAACAAACGTCCACAAACAGTGGCAGAATTATGCTATCACGTCTTTAATGACTTCGGTTTCCCCGAGTACTATGTTCTGATAACGGTAGTGAGTTTTGTACCGACGTAATGGAGGCACTTATACTCGTATCAGGCATGACCCATAGGCGTGGTGTTCCTTACAAAACCTCAAACGCAGGGTGCAAATGAGACACGTCATAGAGAACTTAAGAAACTCTTGCGTACCGCACTAGACGACGTTGAGGATATGTGGCCTTATCATTTGAAATGGGTTCAGACTCAAATGAATAACTGCATGAATCCTCAAACTGGAACACTCCCGTTTCACTATTTCTTTGGCCGCTATAGTGAATTACAAGCAACGTTTGATAAAACTGCGCCCGAGAACACACGCTACCCCGTGGCTACAAAAAAGATCGAGCATATGCAGAACGTTGTTTACCCCTGTTTACTCGAGCACAAGAATCGCGTCCTACTTAAAGCGTATGACCGATGGAATAACACTAAGAACATTGTTCAGTTCAAAGTCGGCGATTACGTTAACATTATAAATCGAAACGCCAACGTTACCGAACTCTCTTCTAAGACGATAGGACCTTTTGTTATTTCCTACCATGATGAGAAGAGTGATACTTACGAAGTGAATAACATTGATGGTACTAGCGCAACCAATCTAGGCACTCACCGTATCCCTACCTCCGAACTCTCATTCGCTCGCTCATTTGATTCTGATATACCAGTTATGGAGTCACAAGTCAAAGATATAATTGATAAAACATCCGAAGACGGTTACACTTACTACAAGACCCGTTTCATGGATGGGACAGTAGCTTGCTAACCTCCGATGCATTTCGTGAATCTCGCGACTTTCTTCGTATCTTTAATAAGAAATGGAATAAGCGTTTACATAAGAACACACGAGATAAACGAAAAGGGTTTCCTCAGGTGACTACAAACCCTGACGGATCTGAAATTCCCTATTTGCCACCTACTTCCTACGTGACTAAACTTTCTGATCTGCTTACCAACAGTGCAGAAAATTGTTCAAACTTACTTACTAATGAAGAACAGCCTTTGGCTATTACCTTACCAAATAATAAACGTAAGGCGCCTACATCGGAAATGGTTACTGGACCAAATACTAAACGACATAGAGTACAACATGAGTCTTGAACTCGTACATATAGGCACATACTTACTCGATAAGTCATGACCGAAACCGTTTTTTACTTTGGTTTTCGCTTTACCAACTAGATCGTATCTTAACGTACGTTCGTAGTTCTAAAAGCTACTGGGGGCTATGTAGAAATACGGCCTCCGGTCAGTCTAAAATATCAAGATCAATTGAGATAATACATTGGTTTTTATTTGTATTTTAAATAATTTAGTACAAGCTCTTTTTCCAATATTTCCAAAGTGTTCTAAATTCACTTTGATGGCTCCAATAGCCTGAGTATTTGGTATGACTCATCTACTTGGACCTATTTGAGACATTAGTAGATGTAGGATATTATAAACTAAATTTTATAATCTCCGAACTACTACTTATAGATTTTGGTCCTCCCGCCAATCTCCAAAATCCAATAAGTCTTTTTTTTTTTTTTATAACTTTTCTTCAGATGGAACTTTATTTATATCAGCTAATGTATTAACGTGACTTACGTTATTATGTCTATTTACAAATTAGGCAAGTGGTCATGAACACTTAGTACTTCTAGTGAAAATTATTCAATAAAGAACAGCTAGAGGTACGCCCTGTGTGATCGAGGATATTTAGGCTCTTAACAAGAGGCAGTCCCGATCATTCTTACACAAGCTACCACTGCTAAATCCTAACTGACTAAATTGTATTTTAGTTTAATATAGTTTGAAACCTAGTAATTTCCATCGAAGTTTACACGTTTTCATCGAGAAAAAGGGTGAATGTATATATAGCGACTTTTCCACATTTTCAATGTACATTTAGCGACTTTGTTCTTGTTTTCTAATCCACTAAATTCAGGTTTCTACTGAATTGTTTATCTCATACGTGATGTTCCGGTTTAACTTACCGGTTCTACCCTGATATTCGAGATGGCTCTAATATCAGATATATTTGGATCTGGACCCAAAACTCAGTATTTGATGATTCTGTGGTTTTGGGATTTGTATGTGCTTTTTATAGTCTGGTTCCTAGATGCAACATGCGTTGTCAGTGCATACTGCAACTGACCGGCTAGAATCTGTGAATTACTTATAGATGCTCTGTTTCAAAAGATACAATTTGGTTTATCGTAAAAAGCAGCATCAAACACGTACCGGACTTTCTTATTCCGGTCGGTGCCACGACTCGTCTATAGATACGCTTCGCATATGTGCATATCCTTAGCGCTTGACCTAGTTAACGTTGTATTGTAGTTATTGCATTCGAGATACTTTTGAGGTATAAAATGCTTACGATTCAAGTGTTCTCTGTTCTCGCCTTGTCCATAGGTTTGAGAGCAGGATTTTGCCTTACCCATTTTAGAGTAGTCATTCCAGAAAAGTCTCGTAGGATGGTTCTGTAACATCGAAATCTGGAAGCGAGGGTCCCACTGCAATATCGCCTGGACTCGAAGATTCAAGTAAGCAGTCTTTACGTGAAGGCATATTCAGTTTGTTCATTAGCTAGAAAATATTATAGTATACATCTGGGATGTCATTCATCATTTGCTTAAGTAACCTGGTCTCAGCTTCGTCAGCAGTAAATATGTCTGAACGCATCTTCTCATAGAATACTCTTGTGAGTGGTGCGCTCCTCTTTGATTCTGCGGTGCCAGCTCGTACTTCAGTAGCACATACTACAGGTGCTTGTGTTGTCTTGGTCTCATCGTGAAGCCCAGATGTCAAGAGTGGAACCTTGGATTCCTTTACCTTTCTTTCAAAAGTTTCAGATAAGGCCCATTTGGTTGTTCCAATTGGACCTATTCGACATATTATAGTATGCCGCTAAGGCGTCTTCTAGGCTGTAGGGGTACCCTGGTAGAAGGAAGTATCTACCTTTCTATCAACATGGATTGCCTCAGATTGAATCACCAATAAACTTGTTGAGCCACTTATCTCGATGTCTTATAAAACAACAGAAAGTGATGGTAGCTGTGGTATCTACGCTTCAGATAGCTATACGCTACCGTACTTCCGTTGGATAGGTGATCGTAGGCTATTCATTGAAGATCTTATTCCTCGAGGTGTTGCTGTTTTTACGAGGCATACCTAACTTTACTACAAGACTAATTCTTTATTTTTATTTCATTGAACTTTACTATTTTAAGCGTTAATATACTATAAGCCGGTAACACCACCTTAGGAGACAGATATTTACATTCTCGCTACGGGAAATAGTTGGCTCTATCTGAATTTGATCCCATGGGTATTGGGTATCGATATTCAGCACGCTGGTGTTTCACTTTTATAGCTAACTTCAGCACCCCAGACCGATGACTCTGTGTATGATGTGCATGTGGGCGCGACTTTGGTAATGTCTGAGCAACCGCTGGTTGTACTCGTTACTCGTGATAGCAATATAAATCAGCTTAGCCATATCTAAGCATTGGTGGTGTGGTAGGTGTCCAGGTATAACCGAGACTGTAGATAAATACATAGTGCAGCATAAACCCTGAACGTGGACCAACTCGTGCACCTACAGTATACCCCCGTGGTATCTTGTCACAAGCACACTTTGTATACTTACGTATACGGGATACAGTGTGTAGTAGATTAGGTGAATGACTGAACTGTAGAAATATGACCTCCGGTCAGTCTAAAATATCAAGATCAAATCAGATTACACATTGGTTTTTATTTATATTCAAAAACAATCAATACAAATTCCTTTTCTCCAATATTTCCAAAGTGTTTTGGATTCACCTTTATGGCTTCAATAGCCTGAGTATATGGTATGTCTCTTTTACTTGTACCTATTTGAGGCACTAGTAGATATAGGATATTATAAACTAAATTTTATAATCTCTGAACTACTACTGACAGGTTTTGGTCCTCCCGCCAATTTCCGAAATCGAATAAGTCTTTTCTTTTCCTAAATTTTCTTTGGATGGAACTTCATTTATAATAACTAATACATTAACGTGACTTACGTTCTTATGTCTATCTACAACTTAGGCATGTGGTCATGAACACTTAGTACTTCTAGTGAAGTTATTCAATAAAAAACAGCTAGAGATACGTCCTGTGTGATCGAGCATACTAAGGCTCTTACCAACAGACATTCCCGACCATTCTTGCACAAGTTACCACTGCTAAATCCTAACTGACTTATATTGTATCTCAGGTTATTTGACATAAATTGAAACTGAGTATTGATGTCCATCGAAGTTTACAGAACCAACCAACCTTGTACTAGGTTGGTTGTTTCAGTCATCCACTTAATTTACTACAAAACTTGAAGGCGTCGCAAGTACTTCGATCTCAGTCCACACTATCCGCTCCTGGGTGAATTTCTTAGATCCTTTCACGCTGCGATCATCACACCTGGGCAGATTTCTCTCAACCTTCCGCGCTGGGCAATGGTGCTGACCTAGTGATGTGAAAGTGATTCATCTAGTTTACTACAGGTGTACCACCACGGGTTTGGCATGCAGTAACAAATAAAAGGATGCTCTCGGATCCCTGTTGATATTCATCTCGAAATTATGTTTTTCATTCTCTATCTTTGTGTATTCATTCGAGTCTTGTAAATAAAAATATATTCTTTAAAAGCAGACAAAAGGGGCAACGGCTTCTTTAGTTTATCTATATCGGGGATTTTGAAGGGAGCTTTTTTGTGTGTGCCTCATTTGCAGTAAAAATACCAATGATACGTTTCCATTTATGATTGCCCCAAGCTCATACTGAAGCACCCGTGGCCGGCTCAGTAATATCAGCTGGAATTTTATTGAAATTGGGTGGTTATGGGTTTATTCGGTTTTCTTTACCATTATTCCCAGAAGCTAGACAAATCAAACCAAGGGGCTCTTGGCACTCAAGGTAGACATACTATGGCAGATGTGCCCTCATTTCTGATTTTGCGTAGCATTTGGTAAATCAAGCGCTACTGCGGGTCTGTCCAGCCGTCGATCTGTGTCCAGTTGTGCTCAAAAGCTCCCCCTTGCATGTCGCCTGTCCAGAATCGTGGTAAGTATGTATTACATGTGGAAGCAAACTCATCCACGACTTTGTACCAAAAATACGTCGAGCCTACTCAAAACAGCTTGGAAACAGCTATCAACAATCGACGTAGAAAAATGCCGGTACGTCATACTTGACTGTTCCTTCATGTACCCTACTCAGCAAATGCGATAGAATATTTCTTTTCCGAGGTGATATGGTAAAGTTGAAGGATGATATGTTGAAGTTCAAAGGCGCGATCAGATGATGCTAACGCTGTAGCATAATTTCTGGGTCAACCTTAAGCTACATGCGTATATATATATATATATATAGATTACTGCCTTATGATCAGAAGGTATCGAGAATTGCTGCCGGTCCAAGTAGTCTCAAAAGTGAGTTAAACCTTAAATTAGTACCAACAACACTCCATGCTCCATGCAAAATTACTCAAATTCCTTGCTCCGCGAATCGTCCCGCGTAATCATGCTCACTCTATACCGTTTGTAACTTCACCTTCGGGCCTGCTGTATGTCGTATCACGTCTGCAACAATTTGCTCGCACCCTTGTCATGTTTATCGCTGTTATAGTAATGTTGTAGCCACCATATCACAAGTCGCCTTGTCTACTATGTACTGTACTCTCCAGTACGTATTGTTTCTAAAAAGTAGCATACAGCACCGACACAGTATCGAACAAACACGTAGTCACACAGTACAAACACGTAATCACACACTAACCGTATCGTCAATAGCATCACTGTTTATATACAAAATATTATAGTACAATGTGTTACCCAGATATCACACTAGCTCTCTGCTTTGATTAAAATTTGCAGAACATGTATACTATAGATATTTATATTACTGAGTGTATATGTGAGATGTGATTTCTGTTAACGTAACCATCTGAATATCATGTTATCTCATGTCGAATCCATACAAAGAAACATATAGGCATTCTAAACATCACGCTAGTATTTGAATGCAATCTTCACCTTATGATTTCAAATCATGTGCATGTACAATCAAATTACAGGGATTCACACAAAATAACTTAGTTAAAACCGTTATCATCCAATAAACTTCAACAACCTAAATGAGCCCTTTCCGAACAGTATTGACTACATAACCGTGTACATGAACATACTTAGCATCTGCGGTATCAATAACCACAATAGACTTGTCCATGCATTTTTGTTAAAAACTATCGCCTGGATGTTTCGGAGTTCACGCGGCAGTTGTGCATTGTTTACTATGAGCTGCAAGCATATCCATTGTCCATATAAGGGCCAAATATTTTTTCTAGGGTCTCAAATCATCTAGGATAGGCTTTCCTATCCGTGTTTAATTGCTTCCGCACTATCTTATTAAAATCTGGTACAAAGCGTTGTGACAACATATCAGATAAGTGAGAATATGTGTTATGCTTGCTAAAAGAGACAGAATTTCGTGGTTATGTCACCACACCGACTAAGCAGATATGAGTTGGGGTTCATGTTAAGTGCTACAATATATTTTGAATATGTAGGACATTAAAATGTGGACCATGTAAACATTAGCGCTAAAAACAAGCTCTCGTTGAACAGTTGGGTATTTAATTTGTCATGAGTTCATATCTCTTCTAAAGTACTGCACACACGTATCTATTGTTTTCCTATCAGTCATTTGTTACAGTACACCACACCTACACTCCAAGTGCCATGTCGGGTGAGTCTGTGACTATCATGAACGGTATGCTGTTTCCTGGTGTCTGAAAAACTACCAGTACTTGTGGAACCACTGTTTTGAGCTGCGTAAAGGTATGAATCATTACATGGGTTGGTCTATAACCTAGTTTGTCTTTGTGACGTCATTAATGTCCAAAAGGCTTAAGGTGTTCTATATGCTAAGCGGGATGTGAACTCCATCCGACACGAAGTGGGAAAACTGCACATGTTGCGAAAGCTGTGACAAAAGACAATAATACATACATTTATTAAATGTATCATTATGAAGTTTTAAATAAAACCGATAGCGTGATCTCAAATATTAAGAGTATAATCATTGATAAAACTCACCAACATTCCTTAAACAAACGATGCGCAAAAGTCAAAAGTATGTCGCTTGTGCCCGTCATGTTAATTCTATTTAAAAGCATACGTCTGTTGTAAGGACACGTGATTTATATTGTTTTATTTTTTTGCCTACTATTTGTTCACCATTTCTAACAGATTGTGTCGGTTTAGGTATATTACAGCAGTCGGTGAACTCAAGCATTTATATATCAGAGATGGGCGGCGGCTTCTTTCCCGCCTCTTATAGCTGATTAAGTCGGATTAAGTATATTACAGCGAGCGATGAACTTGAGCGGACAAAGTACCCTAGGCGGATATTTAGGACCGGACCAAATGATCGGATCAGTTAGTGAGATAGAATTTTTTTAATGAGAATAGAAGTGATGACTGATCCGTGTGAAATCATAGAGATGGGTATTTCCACATTAACCGATGGTAGAGAAAGTCCTGCTTCGAATAGGATCGTGATTAATAAATATAGCAGTCGCGCCATCCCCAATGACACTTCTGACTGAGTTTACTCATTTCAGACAACACTCGTCACTAAGCGATACTCAGTTTTGACAAGATTTTTAAGTAACCGAACTACCGTATTTATTACATTACGCTCTTTACAGGTCAAGCTAACTAAATTTAATTAGTTATGCATGAATTTACTTCGTGAGCAAGAAAACCTTTGTTTGATTATTAAACAACTGCTTGGAATTCATTGGAATCGCCATTGCGTACTGATGGGGTAGCGACATAATTTTCCTCTGATTCGATACCGGATGAAGAAACAAGGCAGAGGTCCATGATACGTTTGTTATACCATTTTGGTAAATATCTGAGACTCAACAATCGATTTCTACGTTGGACCTCAGTAGGAGGAACAGCGTGTTTGACATAACCAAGGCAGGCGACACAGATACAGCGCCAGCGCGGTTCTTTGACGATCTCAGTGCCGTTACGGAGAAATGTCTCAGCCGTGGTGCAAATGACTTCAACGTGGGAATGGAGTTAGCGTATGGTTTAATGGTAACACTGGCTGTTGGGGGATGGTGGAAAGACAATGGTGACGCAGCCATCTTCGCGATCGAGTTTAGTAAGGGTAGCAGTCCAGTCCTTTTTAGTGAAACGTATATTACCGTAAAGGTGAACGTGAGGCTGTTTCCAGTTTTGGACGTAGGCATCATGAAGGGATACGTCGGGTTCGAGACTACCGTAATAAGTGACCTGCGCATTGTTGGCAGAAGAGTAGATATCAATGTCAACGAGGCCAAACGGGGGGACAACATGTTTTTGAAGTAGTGTAATTTCCGGTTATCAGAGGTTTCACTAAAGTGTAATTTCCAGTTGTCAGTTGTTTTATTACGTTTAGTGCGGACCTCTGTAATATTATTGCATGTTAGGGTTTTGCGTAGTAGGCGTGGATGTGTGTGACCAGTGATTTTCTGCCATTCGAAGAGCGGTGTGGGCTCTCGAAGGAGGCAATATTGTAGAGACCAAGGAATCAGTGGTACGAATTGTAGTGTAGTAAACACATCAAAGTACGATACTAAAACCTACTGAGTCTCCCTGAGGCTCAGTGCGGTGTATTTATTCTTATATTTGATTGTCTACGTGGTCTACAAATAATTCACCTCGTGTGAATTAATTGTAAACTAATTCTAACTCCACACTGATAGTGGTTTAAGGGGACTTTTACCACAATCCCCTCAAGCTCACCAGTGATTGAAGAGCTTCAAAAATAAATGACCTCTTAAACTATTGAAAATTAAACATATAAAACTAGTAGTGTAAATTAAACAATATATATATATATATAAACTAGTGAAATCCTTCTGCTGAGTAAGTTCGTGTCTTGGAAACTGGTCATTTGAACCATCCCGGCTGTGCTGGTATATTTTCACCCCCCAAAAAGCTAGGATATCCGCTGGTATGTTTTAACCCCCCCATAAGCTAGGGTATCCGCTGGAGTTATACTCGCCTATAAGCTCGAGTTGTGGAATAGTCGTTCGCCTCTACACCGTGGTGAAATCTCCCGAGGAGAGACAAATTCCGATCCGGAAGTAGATGATAGACATCTAGTATTCATCAACGTAACGTTGGAATTATTGTTGTTGTGCCGCTTTCTTCTTCTGCCGAGTTTGCTCGGCTTTGTGGTATGCCGCGATGTCATTCGGATCGTCAAAAATTTCGACTGACTCCCAAGTCGGATCACCATCCCGCCAGCAAACCAAGTATTCCGTATTCCCTGTGAAATCATTCTGTCTATGTCGAATGATGTAACGGAACGAGGAACTATCCTGCCACATATGATCTTCTAAAGGCTTTTCGGTGGCTCTATGGACTAGTCGCAAAAGTTCCACTCTATCTGGTTTACCTTTGAAAGTATCTGGAAGTGAACCATCCTTGTGTGTCAGTTCATATCCTTGAACGTATGGTCCAAACATTGGTCGCATTGATTTGGTTGTGCGACCTTCGGACCTTACCATTACCACATCCCCTGGTTGAAAGGCGATAAAATCGTAAGAATGGAGGCGGTCAAACTGCCTGGATAGTGTGTCTGCGTATTTCTGCGTGACCTTGTAAAGCGTCGGCAAGAGTGTCGTGCAAACGATTCAGCCGTTGTGCCCAAGCCTCATTGGTGACCGGCTGATTCCCCGGAAGGTCATCCATGAAGTCAGCAAACGGAACATGACGGCGACCGCAGTAAGCACTGAATGGTGCTGTCTTGTGTCACCGAGATATTCGGAGGTTCTGGCACAGCATAATAAGTGGTAGTCGGACATCCCATGCCGTAGGTAAAGATTCACATAGCTTGCGAACTCCTTCGTGTATGTCTCTGTGTCTTCTACGATATGGTGGCGACTTCGCATGCATCACTCCAACTTCTTGAGTTATTAATTTAACAATCTTGTTCGAAAACTCGCCTCCCTCGTCTGATTGAATTTTCCTGGGAAAACCATGTTCCCCAAACACCTCCATAAGTTTCAATGTCACCACTTCTGCTGACTTTGTGGCCGTTGCTCTCAATATCCAGTACCCTGTTGCTATATCCAAGACGTGCAATATATATCGATTTCCTGCTGCTGAAACTAGTGGCATTGGAATTATGTCGACTTGAATATGATCCCACGGATACTTTGCCGTTATATTAATCATCGGGTGAAATCCCTTTCGTAACACCCTCTGTCCTAGACATGTGCGACAGTTTCTCCTAACTGTTTGTGCAAGTTCCAGAGCGTTAGGCCACAAACGTCCGTTCTGCTGTAGTTGAGCAACTGTATCTTCTGCTCTATGATGCCCAATCTCATGCTGACACAAGGTGAGCTGTGTGCGACGGCTTATCTCTTCCTCATCTGGAGAATCCGTCATGGCTACTTCCGAGGTAGCGATCGATACTAGCCGAGACGTATCTAATGGGGTGACTTTCGATACCGAGGACGGTTCGGCATATCCCAATCGTGCTGAAAACGTCTCTGGAAGGCTGTAACCATTGCGTGGGTCTACTCTGGCAATGGCTGAGTGATCCCATGGTGTCTTGCCACTCGCATACTTTCCCTATTTGAGGAAGGAGTGGGCTGTCCTTGGAACTAATACTGGGTCTCTTTGTAGAAGCGACTTGAATAACTGGAACCAAGGCTCGTGGGGCGCCCACGGTAGACACACCGTAGCTGTGGCCCTCTCTGAGCGTATCTTGCGCAACATTCTATGGATTAATCTCCATGGTGGGTTCATCCATCCGTCTATATCTTTCCAACAATGTGCAAACGCTCCACCCCTGTCATCGTCGGTGTAGTAGCGAGCAAATGGTGATCCTGTTGCGAAGCAAAGACATCGACATTATTCTCACCCATAATCCGTTGCGCTTGCTCAAAGTAATCTGGAAAAAGGTGCCAACATTCTGCATATAGTACCTCCGGGTCCTCAGTCTCAACAGTTCCCTCATGAAGCCTAGACCACGCGTCTGGTAACACGTTCTTTATGCCCGCAATGTGCGAAATAGTGAAATTGAAAGGCGCTATGATGTGATGCCATCGTTGTAGCATCGGATTCAGCTTTAGCTGTGTGTTCATATACACCAAAGCCTTGTGATCAGTCAACACTGAAAAGCGTTGACCTTCGAGATGATCCCGGAAGTGTGAGAGACCATATACCAAGGCCAATATTTCCTTCATGGGTGTTGCGTAATTGCGCTGTGCTGCGTTGAGGGTCTTGCTGAAGAACATTAGGTATTGCTTCTTCCCTTCTATGGTCTGGAACAATGCACCTTCAATACCGTAGTCGCTTGCATCCGTTTCGAGTTGTAAAGGTACTTCGTCGACGGGAAATTTCAACACTACTGCCTCAACTATGACTTGCTTCATGGCATCCCAAGCTTGCTGGTGTCTCTGTTCCCACCTGTCTCCAATGATTTCCTTAGGCCTCAGTCTTACAAATTCCCAGAGTGGGGCAACTACCTCTGCAAAGTTTGGTAGGTGCTCGTGAAGAAAGTTGGCTAATCCCAAGGCCGATGCAATGTCTTTGTACTTCTTCGGGGTTGGCCAGTCAACGAGCTTGGCCTGCTTTTCATGGCAAATATCAATTCCGGCCTTCGATACTCGCTTCCCTAGGATCATGACTTCTTTGACTGCAAAATGACATTTTGAAGGGTTTAGCTTGAAACTGTGGTGCGTCAGCCGCCGAATGATCTCTTTCACTACTCGTATGTGTTCCTCGTAGTTATCTGTTGCTATTACGATGTCGTCCAGGTAGTGGTGTGCCGGAAGTCCTTGCAATATCACACTCAGTGTACGCTGAAACTGCTGCGTCAGTGTGTGTAGTCCAAATGGCGCTGATGTAAAAATGAATACTGGCTTTTGCCATGTGTGAAACTGAATAGATACTGAGAATCAGGGTGAATTGGGAGTCGATGGTACGCTGCGGTTAGATCCAATGTCGTGTAATATGTCTTCCCTTTGATGTTGCCAATGATGTCGTTGATACGGGGAATAATGAACTGATCCGCCGGTATTAATGCATTCACCGCTCTGAGGTCCACACACACTCGCACTTTCTTTAGTTCTCCAGATTGAGTATACTCTGGCACTGCAAACAAGGGTAAGTTGACGAAAGTGGCTGTATCCCTTTGAACTATGACCAAATCTTGAATCCACTTCTGCACCTGTCTATCTACCCATGGTATCCATTTGTCTGCTACAAAGTTCCTTACTGCCTTCCGCATCCTTGCAGCTTGATCTGGTGTCACTGGCAATCTAACTTCGCCTCCTTCCAGTCTGCACCTGTCCTTTTCTCGAATACCGTCATTGTCCCTCAGTTCCTTGTCTAGTTCCAGGCGAACACCGGTTTCCTCGGTCAAATCTAGTGGTCGTCTCAACGGTATTGGTTCCAATAGTTTGTCTAGCTCCGTTGGATCTATGGGTGAAAATGGCAATTGAAGGCCTCCCACGTATAGCCCTAAGCCAGGCATAAGATCCTGGCCTACGATCGTATGGATAGCCGGTGGTAGATTCATTAGCTCGAAAGACTGTTCTGTGAGCTCTAGACCATATCGTACTGGAGTCTGCACGGTTGAGCCTATTCACCGTGTACGAAGACTACGATCAGCTAGGTATATATAGGATCCCTCCGGAGCCGACTTAATTTGCAATCCCCAATCGTGTGCGGATGTCGAATCAATGCAACCTCTGTTTGCCCCAGAATCCACTAACGCCCTGCATGTCTTACCGTTAATCAGGATGGATATGAATACTCGATTGTCCATTGAAAGTAATGGATCTTTAATCGATAGTATCACAGATGTGCTAGACGGAAAAACTAAAGTTGCATCTACATCCGACACCCTTACGTCCTATTCCTGATCGCTGCCTATGGTTTCCCACGTTGCATCCTCTTTCAACTCACCCTGTTCGATTTCGTCTGGGTGTGTCAGTATGGAAGCAATGTGTGTGCCTGTAGGCGTGGTCTCCTCCTGCTCCGTTTGCTGGTCGTCCGAGTCTATTAGAGCCGTAATGGTGCTGACCGCGGGCAAACTCTTATTGAAGGATACGCCTTGCTTGAATACTCGGCCCGAGTTCGATGTGAATCCAACCCGTTTGTTCGACGGTAGTGCTTGCAGGATGATATACGCCTGAAACTGAGTGGGGCACCCGCTCTGCACGCGTAACACTTGGTGGTCGTAGACGTGCTTGTGCGTTGTGTGCTGCCTCCTCCTGTATTCGTATTCAAATTACGATCTCGTTGTTGGGCTGGAAACTGTCTACGCCTATCCCCCACATTCGTCTGTGTCCGTACCCGTTGTCTGAGGATGGCATCGGTTTCTTGTATGTCTGGATTAAAAATGCGGAGAAGGTCTTCAGTCTCCAGGTGGTCCCAACCTATGTGGTGTTGTAGCGTGCGTTCATACGTCATATTATCTGTCAGGTCCTCGAGGGCCTGTATGAGGCAGTGATTAAGCAACCGCTTAGGAAAGTCCTTGCCCTTATCTGCTCGCTCCCAGGCTCTCTTGTGAACTTCCGCAATCTTGTCCAAATGTTCCCTGGCTGACTCTACACCCTTGGTGCGGGGATTACCCTTCGCCAACTTCTTAAAGGTAGGGTCTACGGTGGCCTTGCTCTCATGTTGATAGATTTGGTCTATGACCTGTTCCGCCGGATATACCCTCAGCTGATTATGGTTGTCACGGAGATAGTCAATTGTGGCCTTTGCTGCCTTAAAATGTATGAGTATCTTATAGAACCAACGTACCATCCACGACTCATCTAGTCCTGAGACATGGGCGTTCTTCAGTGCCTCTTCTAGCGCCCCTCGTGTGTCTCTATCGGCTGTGCTGCTTAATTGATAACGGTCTAAAGGCCAATCGGGCCATGTCCGTGGCTCCGGAGCTCTGTTATTCCTTTCTACGTCGCCTGACACTGTCGATTCTACATTGCTACCTGCTTTTCTTGATCGCCTCTATCTACCCATTGTCGTCGCTGTACTCGCCCACACCTATGAAAATCTGCCATATCGACCTTCTCTACGCCAAATTACGTTCTTCTATACCCCTAACTGCGATACTGCATCATGTTCGTGTTGTGCGGACTGGCTAGGCCAGTCAAAACATTGTTCAAACGTCCTATGGCTGCTAATTAGTCAGAGGGAGGCCTTGATTGCCAACGACGGCCTGAAAAGTCGCATTGGAATTGAAGTATCTGGATTTTCGGACCGAAGATGGATTTAAAAAATCAAAAGAAGAATGAATGATTGTTGGGAAATGGTCGGATGACTAATTAATCTATAAAAATATAAAAATAAAAATGCTAAATATTGCTGCATATATTACTAATCACTCATTTGCTCTAGATTTAAAATAATTTTAAAAATCTGCATAAAATATAAATATATATATATATATATATATATATATATATATGTAAATCACGCAAGCGTATCAAACCGAGCAAAACGGATATATATATAAATATATTTTTAAATAAAAGTAGTAGTATTCAACCGGATGGTCGGATAACTATTTGTTCTAGAAAAAAAAGAAGAAGAAAAAAATGCTCATCAGCTAAAAAAACTGGGCACCTGTTAATTTCTACATATATTACTAATCACTCTAATTTACTCTAGATTTATAATAATAATAAAAATCTGCATAATATATATATATATATATATATATATATATATATATATGAAAATCACGCAAACGTATCAAACCGAGCAAAACGGAAGGTAGGGGTTTCTTTTCGCTTATCTGTGCTCGGAAGACTTTGCTCCTGTCGTAATTTGCAAGCTCCTTTCAGCTATCCGGTTCTGAGGGAGATCAACTCCTGTAATTTGTCAATAAAATGAACTTCTCCGTCCACTATTATCCTCGAGAAAAAAATCGAATAATACACCTAAAGTATCTAGTCGTAAAAATGTAGTAAACACATCAAAATACGATACTAAAACCTACTGAGTCTCCCTGAGGCTCAGTGCGGTGTATTTATTCTTATATTTGATCGTCTACGTGGTCTACAAATAATTCACCTCGTGTGAATTAATTGTAAACTAATTCTAAATCCACACTGATAGTGGTTTAAGAGGACTTTTACTACAGGGATCAATAAAAACTTTACCGAGTTTCACCTTACAGAGAAACGACAATCCTTCTCAAAAATGTAAAACACACCTTGATGCGTAGTCATTATCGTTGTGGTTACTAGCTGTTGTTCTCATTTGGCTGGATGTGCATTCATTGTCTGCAACGATAGAAGAGCCTGTCTCTGTACCAAGTAATGTACATATTATGTCAGCAAGCACAAGTTTTGAATATGAACATAGTCATTACGTTAATCAAATATAGTCTTTACACTAACTCAACTATCAGAGATATACAGCTTGAAAAACACACTTCCACTGGTTACCATGTCACATTTCACTGGAGAGGCTTTTGTCTGTATAGGTGCCGGATTGTCATCAGCATCTGGGACGGACGTAATGATATCTGTGACAGGGCGGGTGGCATGGCAGGGCGAATTAAACCATGGAAGTTAGACTTTGTAACAATCTATTCTTTGAAAGACACATTTTGAAAATGTTCTATATTCATTCGATGCGCCACTGGAAAACCATACATATCTGCAAAACTAAACGAGGTCATTAGGAGGAAAACTTCCCTCTCCTTTTTATATTGTGTGATAATTTGATGTAAAGAAGCTCCCTTTTGATGTTCTCCCGAGTCAATCGCTTGTTCCCATTGCGCCATCAGTTTCGCTATACACGTAGTAATGCGTCTTACATTTCCCCTGTGAACAAATTTTTGTTATCTTATAAAAAAATCCAATTCCTTCTCTTATCAGCATCGATTCAATATTTTAAAGAAACCGAATATACATACGTGGCAGATGACGTTGATGAAAGTGGCGCATCAGTCGTTGGCATCTCTCATAGGGGCGAATCCTTAACGGTGTCACTGTTTTGAGTTTTTCGTTAAGTCACGATCAATAACAAAGAATCTCAATTCCTTCCCTTATCAGCATCAATTCAATATTTTTAAGAAACCAAATAGGCATACGTGACAGATGACGTTGATGAAAGTGGCGCATCAGTCGTTGGCATCTCCCGTAGGGGTGAATTATTAACGGTGTCTTTGTTTTGGTCCGCTGAGTGCGTCTTCGTTCGCGTTTGTTTTTGTCTGTGCGTTTGAGCAGGTGATTGACGACGCCTGAAAATCAGAAACACAATATATCACAAGCAACAAACTCAACATTGCAATCACTGATAATATTCCTTACCTTGAACTTTTGTGATCTTCTATTAGATTTCGTATACTTCGAAGGCTTTTTAGTTGATACGAGTTGTCGCTGTAAGCGAGTAAAAGAAAACTTAAGCAAGAAAGTCACAAATGATTACACAAAAGAGACTTGCCATGGAGACTGACGAGCACGCGCAGAATCAAATAAATTAATAAATTACATACTCGCCATCGCAAGTGTTGATGTTATGGCCAGCTTCTCCACATTTCGAGCACGTTATAGTCTTCTTAAGTACATGATTCGTGATACAATCATTGTGGAAAAGGTGTGTATAGTCTTCTTAAGTACATGATCCCTAATGCAATCAAAATGGAAAAGGTGTTTTAGATCTTGGTCTTTGAAAGAGCACTGTTTTCTTAATTAACACGCATCAAAACAAAATTACTTACCTACAAGATGACTTTTTGTACCGTTACTTCGGGCAACCCGCTGGCCTCGGAGTAGGACAGGGAAGCAGTGAATGCTGTTTCATATTTACAAAGTCAAAGGACATCGATTGTCCCATGAAACTGGTTTGCAAGATGTAAGTTTCCACCCAAAACAATCGCGAATACCAACATTTGTTGTACAGGTTATAATCACTCGCGATATTATTCACGTTAGATACTTTAGCAATTTGCACAAAGCACTTCGCAACATACCCGCAAGGGATACCTTCAGACACATGCAAATTACAGCTCTCACAATCTATAATTTCCCGAGAGCGTACCAGCTTGACTGAGCAGGTCTGAACTGTTGAACTGTGCGATTTGAAGTTTACCTGGCAATCGAACCAATATTCGTTTACAGCATTGCTCACGATAGTTACGGTACATGGTTTTAACTTATTGAGGTGGGCTATAGTCTTTTCTACTGCCCAGGGTGTAACCTGGAGAAATTAAGTTCGATAAAGCGTTTGTATACGTGCATAAATGTAAGAACGGATTTGTCGATCAATCATGGTTGATTTGATATCAGTATTGCATACCTGCTTTTCTTTACTCTTGAGTTGCCTAGCTTCGTCCTGATACTCTTTTCTTTTCCTCATATACCAATTCGAATAGAGTATAAGCATATCTACTATATTTGCACTTCTCATGTCCAGGTGCACAAAATTTGCTTGCTCTGTCAAAATTGCGAGGTTAATACTTTTAGGGGATGGTGATATGTAAATACTATTTGTTCTTGGCGGCAGGGCAAGTCACTGGTAAGTAAAGGACAAAGTTTTTACATACCTACTACATTGGAAGTTATTCGACCATAAACAGAACTATAGCTGTTGTATATCCGCGTCTCAAGAGAGGAGCCCCTTTGAATTTGAGAAGGTTAAATTAATTCAACCTAGCAATCCATAATCTTGTCTCCAAGCTCGTGGTTGTCTCGTATACTCTTAAATTCATAAGTAAGCAAATATTAAACCAACCCACAATTTGTGCATGAAGTGCAAGAAAAAGCACATTCCGAGTCTTACCTGTATACATATAAATACTCACCTAAGCGTGGTACATGTATCCCTGACCGGTAGCTGCTTTAGTCATAGCAATTATGGATTGATGAGTTGGTTTATCGTTTCTACCAAGTAGCCCTTTGTTCATCACGTTTTTGATGATATACAGTATACAAGTTCTAGCTTGAATTTGATGCACTGAATTTGCGATGCTCTGATGAATGCCTATTAAAACATAAATTTACTTAATGAATAAATACTTGCTTTGTAATAAAAAATATCAGATAAAGATTTGTCCCACTTGAAACATGGTATCGTAACTATAAATTCAAAACGAAAATACCTTTCATTTTCCTTATCTACGAGGTACGCAGACATATTTGGAAAACAACTATCAGAAAGCTCTTTGAATCTGTTCCAGTAGGGCCCGTTCTCTTTGCTCACTGTCGAAATAGCTAACAACTTCAGATGACCATCAGCATTGTATGTGGTGAGAAACTGAAGTACACCGCCCGAAACAGTATTCATATGTGCAACATCAAACGCACCCCATCTTGATAGATACTTATAAACTCGCTTCATGTCACCAAGTGCTAAGTAGATTCCGTCGTACATAGGAATATAGTTTTATACACTACGAATGTAGTGTCTGGGACCTTCATAAGAATATCTCTTACAGAGTATATTAGCTGCTACTGTTTTATGTGATCCAACAACGTACGGTTTGATACTGTTCTCACATGCCCTTTCAATTGTGATGGTTTGAGTATCAACCCTGTATGCGCTTGTAAAGCAGAATCAAGATGCTTGACTGCCTTAGATTGTGGGACAGTATACTTGTCTAACACTTTCAAAGTTTCGCAGGTTTTGAGTGTCTTCATGGTGTACTCTGCAAATAAAACAGTGTTAAAGTCAGGTTGACAAAGTCCGACTGCATCAATTTGGCATGAACAGTGCTAACA
Source organism: Sphaeroforma sirkka (assembly GCA_001586965.3). Taxonomy (NCBI): domain Eukaryota; class Ichthyosporea; order Ichthyophonida; genus Sphaeroforma; species Sphaeroforma sirkka. Next base: position 167,607 of record LUCW03000103.1, on the reverse strand, counting down.
CAAAATATATACAAACAAAACCCCAGTGATACGATATATTTTTAAACCTCTTTTACGGTTTCGTTGGTAACTTTTAGCTGCACAAGTATGATTTGTCTCCTCTTTCGTATGTCAATACAGCCCATTTTCTATTCGTTTAGCTGAGAAAAAAACCTTGCAGCTATCTTCAGCATTGGGTTTTACTTTCATACCTACACACGCATAAGATTAGTAATTAGAATTTGAGCAATGGATATTCAATAATAAAGAGATTTGTTAAGACTGCTACTACTTCTAGGTTTTGGTCTTCCCGCCAATCTCCAAAATCCAATAAGTTTTTTTCTTTTTTAAATTTTCTTCAGATGGAACTTTATTTATATTAGCAAATACATTAACTTGACTTACGTCATTATGTCTATCTACAAATTAGGCATGTGGTCATGAACACTTAGTACTTCTAGTGAAAGATAAAGAACAGCTAGAGGTACGTCCTGTGTGGTCGAGGATATTAAGGCTCTTACCAAGAGGCGGTCCCGATTATTCTTATACAAGCTACCACTGCTATATCCTAACGCAACAGCTTCTTTAATTCTCTATGATGTGTCTCATTTGCACCCTGCGTTTGAGGTTTATAAGGAACACCACGCCTATGGGTCATGTCTGATACGAGTATAAGTGCCTCCATTACGTCGGTACAAAACTCACTATCGTTATTAGAACATAGTACTCGGGGGAAACCGAAGTCATTAACGACGTGATAGTATAACTCTGCCACTGTTTGCAAGTCTACCTTGGAAAAGATAGTCGCACCTTCCATTTTGCGTAGTGTCTCGCTTATCTTTGGTAAGGGAAAACTATGTTGCGGAATTAGTTTGTTGATTGGCGACAGGTCTAGTACTACTCTTGTTTTACTAAACGTTCCATCAGATTTATATTGATCGACCGCTAAGAGAGCTAAGTCAATTGGGGTTGCATCATAATTGATTTAAATTAGACCATGTTTTAACCAATCTTCAATTTGGGTTTTGACAACGTCTTTGTGTCACCAACTTACGTAGTTATGTGAAGGACACTTTAACTTAGAGAAATCGACGTTTGTTAAGTCAAGCTTAACGTACCCGTTAAAGAACTTAAACATACACCAGCCAGTTATTGCAATCTTTTTGTTTTGTATAATTAAGTCCATAATTATATCGGTAAAGTGCGGGATCATATCTTTTGCTTCCACCGTCCGGAAATTTAGGTATCTTTAATATGTTATCATCTGACTGATCTTTATTTGGATCTAGCCCATTAGACAGACCAGTGAGAGTTACACCTAAATTGAGAAGATCAGTCATACCTATAATTTAATCGTTTTTTTGAGACATGTCAGTTACGATTAGGTGAGACTTTACTTCTCTTCTATCTGACAACATTATGTGTACATAGTCAATGGCTTCTTCGCAAGTTGTAACTTTGCCATTTCCCAAGATTAAATTAGTTGTTTCGTTATGGATAGCCATATCTGTAGCGTAGGATACTCGGCGTGAGATAGCAGAGACTTCAGCCCCTGGATCAAAAAGTGCTATAACATTTTCTCCATATACATAAACGGTTTGAAATATACGTTCATCTCCTTTGGTATAGATTTTATTGAACTTTTTCTCATAATCTTGCTCTAGTGCACACATATAGAACTGTCAGTGCTTAACTTGGACGTCCGGCATGTTCTTGCAATCATCTTTGTGCCAACCGTTAGTACCCTTGCAAGTAGTACACTCTTTCAAATAGTGCCCGAAGTTTGGCTTGCCTGGTGCACACTTAACAGAGTCGTGTTTACCATTCCACTTGCCATCACGTTTACTGAGGTTGTAACCACACTTCTTGCAAGGCACTCTCTCCTTCCTTTCACCCTTTGGTTCAGTAGAAGTAGAGCCTTTACCACCTCCAGCAGTAGTACGAGGTTTCTTAGTATTACGCGCAGTGTTATTCTCGGTCGCGGTACGGTTAGCGGGCTGGGTAAAGCTCGAGGTACTAAGTACTCTGGTAGATGAGTTGGTATGCTTTTGAACTTTCTTCTCGAAGACAGACCAAGGCATAGATCGCAAATCACCATAGGCGATAATATCATCATTGACCTTCTTAAATAGGCTAGCCCCCAGAGTCTCCATCATCTGACAAATTAATAAATATTCGTCAGTATAGGTACGATCTCCCATTCGAGTGTTCATATGTGTCATATGAGCTAGAGCGCCTCGAATAGTAGTATTGTTCGCAAAGGTCTTGCGAGACTCTAGAAGTTCACGGTCACGTGCATCTTCAAAGAAGGCGTCAAGTATATTATCACACAACTGGCGCCAGGGTAGGGTTTTCCAGTTGGGCTCAAAGGCCTTCAAGATAGATTTTCATTCCTCTGACTCACAGAAATGAATAAAGGTATTCATCATCTGCTTATCCTTAAGGCTGGCAGACTCCTTAAGTTGGTCAAAGGCCTTCAGCGTCTCCACTGTACTCTCATTAGTAGAGAAATCGACCTCAGCCTTCGCGTTACCTAGCTGCTTTATAAAGCTTGGTTCGAAGCGTTCACGAGGTTCACGCTCAGTGCTACGGGCTGCTAGCGCCAAGATGGAGTCTACCTCCTTTCTCTTGTTATCGATTAGATAGCCAATGTTATCCGCTTTCTTATCGTCAAGGTCAGAGTCATTCAATAGACGGTCCTCCACACCTTGCATACCAGAACATAATAGCCTGAGACGTTGTTGTCTGGTTCTCACTTCCTCGTCTTCAGTGCTAGAGTGGGTACTCTCTAGTGAGGTACTGGTATAACGATTACCAAAGTCGTGATTACCAGGGCTAGAGTGGTTTTTAACGAGGAGTTTTCAATAAATCCGTTAAATTAAAGGTATTATTCAACCAATGAGAACACATAGTTTTTGTCTTTCGAAAATTCATTAAACAACAAGGTGATCCGAATTTGTTGTTAAAGGCTAACGAAAAACGAGAATACGTACCGTTAAAGTACGTTTGTCGACTGTGAAGTAGAATAAGTAAAAACATTTCATTAGTAGAATGGAAAACCGCCCTTTTACAAATGTGGTGTCAAATGTTGTGTGTTTTCACTGTTTTGAGCGCTCAATTCAATTGTCCACACACACATATATGAAGTTGTCGGTTATAGGTAGATCCACACTCGATTATCTATGGAAACAGTACAGAGGGAACATAGTCGAATACGAACATAAAACGAAGAACATGAAGGAATCATATTACACAAGTGTTATTGACTCGCAAACTATACCATGTCGGCATCGCAACAGCAGGCTAATGCAGCATCGAACCCGAATACTATGGGGACGCAGCACACAGCATCGACTTCCTCAAGGATTAAAACCAGTCCTATACAGAATGCTAGCACACCGCCGTCGAATCAATCGATGGCGATCACTTCTCAAGCGTCTTCGAGCTCTTCAGGTACTTCATCGGATTCGCAAGGAGAGACAGATTTTCAAGGAGAGACAAAGAAGTGTAACGAGGCGCACACAGCAGCCAAATTATTCAGCATGGCTTCGTGAATCGGCGTACAAAGAACACATACGAAGGGAAGAAATGCTAGGTCTTACCGTTAGAGGAGTACCTGCCAAACGTGATGCAGCAGGCGAAATTTTGTATTCACGAGAGCATGTTTATGATGTACATGATAAGAAGGGTTTTAGCGTCCAGTCCAAACAGCGAATAATTCAGGAGTTGTATGATAATGAAAGAGCGACAACTGGCTCTTCTAATTGGCTCTCGACCCCTCTAAACATAACACCAAAGAAGAAGCACAAAGTAATAAGCAAGAAAAAGGTGAAGAAAGACAAACAAGAAATTCCAGTAAAACAGAAGGATGAGGCGATGACGCTTCGAAAGACTGACAATGCATTTACACGATTCTGTGCAATTATTACGGATGAGAAACACTACGACAGGCTTGTATCACTAGAAGAGGGTGATACACGAGCTATGCTTGACAATAGGGCTACCGGAAACAATAACGTATTTTGGGTCCATGTAACTCAAGTTTTTATAAATCCCGATTATGCATGGAACATGACAAACGTAATAATTCTTAGTGATGGTGAAGCCGATACAAGCAATTCTGACAGCGATGATGATAATGTTGACTATGCTATTCTGCGAGCACGAGTAACCAAGCACGCTGACAAGTTAGCTGAATGGCGTAGAAAGAAGTCACAGTATCCAGCCTCTCCTCCACTCGAACAGTGGACAAAGGACTGGGATGTCCTGAATGCTACCCAGAAGAGTATGGTTGAGCGAATAGGACGAGTCGATCCTATGGATATGACATTTACAACACAGGCCTGAAAGATGTTTGGAGACATTATTTGCAAGACAGCCGTGAGAGACAGACTAATTGCTTGGTGGAAAGATGCCAAATCTAGCTTTGCGATTGTGCAAACAAATAAGGAGAAATCTGGCACATCATACGTCCACATTTATGGATTTCTTTAATGGTAAGATTTGTGCATTGATGTTGTACACGTACATATTTCCACGTGGGGAGGGTGCTTTAGAAGCACTCTGTGCTGTTGCAGAGGCCCACTAACTACTGGGATGTCTAGTGCGATTGAATGGGAGGACGCAGAAGTTTCTAATTGCGCTGACTCCGGTGTGTCCACAACATCAACCGGACGTACACGCAGCGCCAAACATGAAAAGGAGCTAAAGAGGAAAGAACAGGCCATGAAAGAATTGACGCGTTCAAAGGGAAGCGACGAAGCTAGGAACAAACCATTTTTAAAGGGGGTACAGATGTTCATTGATAGCGACAACATACAAGACATAGCTACACTTTCGAAAGAAATACTGGAACTCAAGAAAGCTATACTAGAAGTTGATGATGATGAAGAGCTAGAAAAAATGTTTACCAAAGCACTCCAAAAGGCAAAAGATGAGTTTAAGGCTCTACAAGGTTAATATGTATACTACATAGTGTATAATGTAAATAAATGAAAATAACCCAATTGTAGAGCAGCAGATATATATATATATATATATATATATATATATATATATATATATATATATATATATATATATATAGACTCTAACTAAAAGAAGAAACAGCGAACGCCTTGATATATGTATATATATATATATATATATAAACGACTGTATCGTATCATTGTTGGGTGTAAATATTTGTACACATATCACCCAAGGTTAACTTAAAGAGACTACAATGAACACGTATGTTGATATATATATAACTATAACGACTGTATCGTATCATGTTGGGTGTAAATATTCGTACACATATCACCCAACATTCTAAAACTAATGCATTCAAAGATCAACGGTATCATCGATAAAATTTCAATTCTTTATTTGAGTGATACATAAAATATTTACGATCAGTGTGTGGGTGTACATGTTTGTGTGTGTGTAGGTGTTATTGCCTGAGTACGCGCGTATTTGGTTTTAAGCCATTGTAGTTGTGTTGTGTGTACAGACGTGTACACGTGTACGCAAACGACCACGTGTACACGTGTGTGTGTGTACATGTTTGTGTGTGGGTGTACACGTAGGTGTATATGTTGTGTGTGTGTGTTTGGTATAAATATATATGTGTACACACACACACACACACATAATACACACGTATACGTACATAACGCGCATACGTGTACACAAACTACCAAACACACATGAATCAATGCAAGTGCGTGTAGGGTTCTTTGATCCTGCACACTTGCACTTGAATTGGTTTGTGTGTGCTTGGTTATTTTTGTGTATGTTTGCGTGTTTGTGTGTAGGTGTACATGATTGTGTGCGAGTGTATATGTTTATGTGTACCCATGTTTATTATCTTGTTGCATTCTTGTTTATATCCAGATTTGAATCAAGCCTGCATAATTTGTTGTTTTCTATGTACTGCTTGATAACTTTGCGCTTTGTTTTGCCTCTAAGGGACGAAGGCCGGAGAGTACGATTGGAATGCCGAACTTGTGGTCCCAGACCCCCATTTATATCTGTACGCGGTGTTCCTGCATCTAGATTATTAGTTCGTCTACATCCATCTCCTGATAGACAATAATTATGTAGCTTAGCTAGAACTGTAACAACTCTTGGAGCGCGTTTAAAACATAAACGTAAGAGTTGCCATAGAAGACCCCATTTTCGGACCATGATTCCAAAGGCCTGCTCGATATTCATGCGAGATTGGGACTGGAAATAATTGTATGCGTCCCATGCATCGCCCATTGCTTCACGAGTGCCAGGATAGGGTGTAAGCATATGGTTGGTACATCTGTAGGCTGCATTACCCAGTACGTAGTAAAACATGGGTAAATTCTCCACTAGCAGGTCAAACCTGCTATATTCCCAAGCTCGACATCATGTATATTACCATATGCCATGATAGAAATGCAACAAACTTATAGTTTGTATCACACATGGCTTGGGCATTCAGCCCATAACCAGTCTTATATCCAGAATATAAACGACGCCTATACTGACATCTATTTAATGGAGGAAAAGTTACGCGCACAAATAAGCCATCGGCGACGGCAACACAACGGCTAATCACCCCGTGAGTAGAGTGTGATTTGAATTCCTCTGCTGCTTTGGCAATCTTTTCTTCCTCTTTTGGAAAGCGGAAATACAGGAAACTCAAACCATCAACTGCGTATAAAAATCTTCAGAATATATAGTAAACAGCAGCAGAAGAAATCCCAAACGCAATTATAATATCTTGGTATTTTCCGCCGGCTGCTATACGCAGGAAGACAGCAAGTTGTACCTCCACATCTATTGCACCTCCTCTCAACATGATCATCTTTTTGTTTCTTCTGCATGTTTTGTTTATCTCACGTACAAGGAATAAAATCTTTGGGTACTTCATACGAAAAAGTGTTCTCAAAACTGCGTTCTGTTTGTAGCATAGCGCAGAGTGTTTGCCAGTTCGCGCGAGTACGAGCAACAAGCGTTCCTCTATTGCACTTCACCTGAAAGTCCGTCACCCACTCTATCTCTTCCCATTGCTCTCAGCAGCAAGTAAAGTTTAGACAGCATCACTCGTCGCTTATGTGTTACCGCCTTGTTCTTTAAGAGCGACATTGTTGTTATGAACTACTTCCTGTACATAGTATAGTACACTACAGCCAACAGAAGATTCATATAGTATGTAGGCAATGATGTACTGTACTCTAATATACTATAACAAACAAAACCTAAAAAGTATGTGTACTAAATGTGAAAATGTCAAAACGGCTCACACAACGATGCTTTGACACTCAATATTCTACCATATTGCAACCAATAGAAAGACGCGGCATTGCTCTAATATTTTGAGCGGCATAGGTATACTAATTTTTATTGAATTTCATCAACCACTAGGATAGCTTTATTCTCAAAATTTACGGTTTCAATTCCAACGGCTGGGATAGCAAAAAAAAACCCCCCCGAGCCAAAGACCGTCGCAAAAGTACCCTTTAATTTTATTCACTTTTAATGGAGACCTCTCGTTAAGAACCACCCTTAGATGGTAATTGAGGATCGATGGCAAGTCTCATCGATCTCAATACAATCATAGCCTCTGACAGGGTTAGGTTTGTCGAGAGGTTAGTCGATTGTAGCTTCCGAGCTATATATATTAACTCTTGACGTTTTACCCACTTTACCAGCGGTAACTGGCTCAGTGGTAACCCTGTTGGTTGATAAACCAGAGGGCCTCAAGTTCAAACCCCGGCTCGGAATACTGTTTTTTTTTTTCGGTATAGGAAGAATATCGGCCACGTAGGATAAGACCAAAGGGTTAGAAACTGCGGCAACGGCTAGCTCCTTCAAAAACTCATTGTTGCGGTTCAAATGACATCAAGATTGTGAAGATCCAACACTTGTTGTCGAGTTATGGCGTCCCTAACATTTGCGTCTTCCGCCCCAACATTCGGTGGCGAGGCATTCAGTGGCATGCAATGAAATTTCACGAAATGGAACGCCGCTATCTTTGTTGATAGGTGAATTGGGCTGACTTTCAGTAGTAATAAACCGTCCATCTCGAGACGATTCCTCCACTTGTTCAGGAGATATAGCCATGCCAATATCTGACTTTTCGCGGTCAAATGGCGAGCTGATGCCCTGGGCTGCACTACTAGGAGACACACGGACGCTGGCGAGCCTTTCCGCGGCAGTTGAGACCTCCGCTTCCAAGGTTTTAGGGTCCGACGAGTTATCCTTGTAGAAATACGGCCTCCGGTCAGTCTAAAATATCAAGATCAATTGAGATAATACATTGGTTTTTATTTGTATTTTAAATAATTTAATACAAGCTCTTTTTCCAATATTTCCAAAGTGTTCTAAATTCACTTTGATGGCTCCAATAGCCTGAGTATTTGGTATGACTCATCTACTTGGACCTATTTGAGACATTAGTAGATGTAGGATATTATAAACTAAATTTTATAATCTCCGAACTACTACTTATAGATTTTGGTCCTCCCGCCAATCTCCAAAATCCAATAAGTCTTTTTCTTTTTTTAACTTTTCTTCAGATGGAACTTTATCTATATCAGCTAATGTATTAACGTGACTTACGTTATTATGTCTATTTACAAATTAGGCAAGTGGTCATGAACATTTAGTACTTCTAGTGAAAATTATTCAATAAAGAACAGCTAGAGGTACGCCCTGTGTGATCGAGGATATTTAGGCTCTTAACAAGAGGCAGTCCCGATCATTCTTACACAAGCTACCACTGCTAAATCCTAACTGTCTAAATTGTATTTTAGTTTAATATAGTTTGAAACCTAGTAATATCCATCGAAGTTTACATATTTTTCAGTTATTTAGTAGTTACAATAGTGTACTGCTTCTAGACTGTCTAACATCGATTTACTAGCCAGCAAATACTATGGCTAAGGGTACTTCTAAAGGCAAGGGAGCCGCTAGCTCTAAGCCTGCTAAGCCTGCCGAGGTTCCTGAGGTCCCTGTGGAAACACCTAGCCTGTCTGGAGTTGAGCCTGCCGAGGAAACTGTTGGGGAAGCCAATTCTGAGGATGGTACAGAGGATTATTCTGAGGATGACTCGTCGGATCCCAAAGCCTTGGAAGAAGAGGTATCTAATACCGCGGAAAGGCTCGCCAGCGTCCGTGTATCACCTAGGAGTGAAGCTCAGGACCCCAGCTTGCCCCCTGACTACGTGCCGTCAAATATTGGGGATAAACGTCGAAAGGCTGGAAAGTTCGTGGATACGAATGTCGGGGACATTATAACTCCACATCTAAAGGACACTCCAGCACAAATCCGGAGTGAAAAGGAAATATTGGACCTGTCCGAAAATTTCGGTTTCGCCATCGATGGAGAAGCCATTCCATTCAGCTCAAATCTTGGGGCCGAAGCTGAGGACGCCATAACTCGACAACGAGTGGTTGGATCCTCTCAATCTCGACGCCAATTGAACCGCACTGAAGCGCTCTTGAAGGAGCTAGCGGCAGCAGCAGTTGTGGACCCCTCTATCGTGTCCCACTTGGCTGATATTCTTCCTATACCGAAGAAGAAGAAAAAATTCGGGCCCAGTTTCGAACCCGAGACCTACTGGTTTACCAGCCAGTATGTTTACTTCTAAGCCAGTTACCATTGGTGAGAGAGGAAATATTTCAAAATTCAATCTCTATAGCTCTGATGCTACCATTGACCATCCTCTTGACAAACCTAACCTTGTCAGAGGATATGATCGTATGGAACTCGATGAGGCTTACCATCCTCGTAATATCGACCCTCATTTGCCAACTAACCCTGGTAATCACGATTTTGGCAATCGCTACACCAGTACCTCGTTAGAGAGTTCCCGCTCTAATCCTGAGGATGAGGAAGTGAAAACCAGACATACTCGTCTCAGGCTATTACGCTCTGGTATGCAAGTCCTTGAGGACCGTCTATTGAATGACTCTGACCTTGACGATAGGAAAGTGGATAACATTCGCTATCTAATCGATAACAAGAGAAAGGAAATAGACACCATCTTGGCACTAGCAGCCCGTAGCACTGAGCATGAGCCTCGTGAACACTTAGAACCAAGCTTTATAAAGCAGCTAGGTAACGCGCAGGCTGAGGTCGATTTGTCTACTAATGAGAGTACAGTGGAGACACTGAAGGCCTTCGACCAACTTAAGGAGTCTGCCAGCCTTAAGGATAAGCAGATGATGAATACCTTTATTCATTTCTGTGAGTCAGGTGAATGGCGAACTATCTTGAAGGCTCATGAGCCCAACTGGAAAGCCCTACCCTGGCACCAGTTGCGTGATAATATACTTAACACATTTTTTGAAGATGCACGTGACCGTGAACTTCTAGAGTCTCGCAAGTTCTTTGCGAACGATACCACTATTCGAGGTGCTCTAGCTCATATGACACATATGAATACTCGGATGGGTGGTTGTACCTATACTGCCGAATATTTATTAATTTGTCAGATGATGGAGACTCTGGGAGCAAACCTCTTTAAGAAAGTCAATGATGACATCATCGCCTATGGTGATTTGCGATCTATGCCTTGGTCTGTCTTTGAGAAGATAGTTCACAAGCATACCAATTCTTCTACTAGAGTACTTAGTACCACGAGCTACACCCAGCCCACTAAGCGAAACGCAGTAGAGACTAATACTGCGCGTAGTACTAAGAAACCTTGCACTACTACTGGAGGGGGTACTGGCTCTACTTCTACCGAACCGAAAGGTGAAAAGAAGGTGAGAGCGCCTTGCAAGAAGTGTGGTTACAACCTCACAAAACGTAATGGCAAGTGGAACGGTAGACACGACCCTGTTCAGTGTGCACCAGGCAAGCCAGATTTTGGACACTATATGAAAGAGTGTGCTACTTGCAAGGGTACTAACGGTTGGCACAAAGAGAATTGCAAGGACTTACCGGACGTCCAAGTTAAGCACTGACAGTACCATATGTGTGCACTAGAGCAAGATTATGAGAAAATGTTCAATAAAATCCATACCAAAGGAGATGAACGTATCTTTCAAGCAGTTTTCGTAAATGGAGAAAAGGTTATGGCACTATTTGATCCAGGGGCTGAAGTCTCTGCTATCTCATGCCGAGTAGCCTACGCTACAGATATGGCTGTCCATAACGAAACAACTGATTTAATCTTGGGAAATGGCAAAGTTACTACTTGCGAACAAGCCATTGACTATGCACACATAATGCTGTCAGATAGAAGAGAAGTGAAGACTCACCTAATCGTTACTGACATGTCTCAGAAATACGATTTAATTATAGGTATGACTGATCTTCTCAGTTTAGGTATAACACTCACTGGTCTGCCTAATGGGCTAGACCCGAATAAAGATCAGTCAGATGATAATATGTTAATGATACCTAAACCTCCGGAAGGTGAAGCAAAGGATATGATTCCGCACTTCACCGATATAATTATGGACTTAATTATACAAAACAGGAAGATTGCAATAACTGACTGGTGCATGTTTAAGTTCTCTAATGGGTACGTTAGACTTGACTTAACAAACGTCGACTTCTCTAAGTTAAAGTGTCCTTCACATAACTACGTGAGTTGCAGACACAAAGACGTTGTCAAAACCCAAATCGAAGATTGGTTAAAACAGGGTCTAATTGAAATCAATTATGATGCAACCCCAGTTAACTTAGCTCTCTTAGCGGTCGATCAATATAAATCTGATGGAACGTTTAGTAAAACAAGAGTAGTACTAGACCTGTCGCCAATCAACAAACTAATTCCGCAACATAGTTTTCCCTTACCTAAGATAAGCGAGATACTACGCAAAATGGAGGTGCGACTATCTTTTCCAAGATAGACTTAAAAAGCTGCATTCCATCAACTACAAATATATGAGCCTCATAGGAAATACTTTTCCTTTACTTGGCAAGGTAAGAAGTACCAGTTTAAAGGTGCACCTGAAGGCTTACACATGTTACCTTCTTTCTTCCAACAAGTTATGATGGAACTATTTGCGGACCTGTCGTATAACGTATCAGTATATTTAGATGATATAGTTATCTTTACAATGACAGCACATGAACATGCTAAACTCGTTAAAGAAGTCTTAAAGCGACTTAATCATGCTAAACTTAAGATTAACGAAGACAAGTGTTTTTTTTGCTAAAGATACTATACACTTACTTGGCTACAAAGTATCTGCAGCAGGGGTAGAAATTGATCCTGGCAAGAAACAGTTTCTGTTGGATTTATCAACACCAATTACTGGAAGAGATGTGAACTCTGTGTGTGGGTTTGTTAACTTCTTCTCGGATTCGGTACCGCATCTTTCTCATTACTTAAAGCCTATCAGTCACCTACGGCTGCACAAAGGACCTTTGGGAAAGCTTTGGACTAAAGAATGTGATGATGCATTTAAACTAGTCAAAAGTAAAGTAATGGACGCACCCATCATGCAGTACCCTGTGGATGGTGTCCCATTCCAAGTAGCAACCGACGCTTCAGATCGAGCGGTAGGTGGAGTGCTTTACCAAACGATAAATGGTAAACCGCGCTACATACAATTCTTTAGCAAGAGTTATAATAAGAGTCAACGGAATTACCCTACCGTTAAACAAGAGCTCCTTGCTATAGTTACTGCGCTAAGACAGTTTAAAGACTACCTTTATGGAAGTTACTTTACTGTCGCCTGTGATCAAAAGTCTTTAACATACTTAAAAGATATGAACCCTGATTCACAGTTGGTGAGCCGCTGGCATGACATTATTGCCAAGTTCGCTTTTAATATAACACACATTCCAGGAATACATAACCATCTTCCTGACATGCTCTCTCGACTTGTGCCCGACTACCAGAAAACAGTCAAAGAGTTATTAGCAACCGATTGGATGCTAAATAAGAAATGGTTTAACCTCGCTCAATCACGATGGGGTCCATTTACTGTTGATATGTTCGCCGCAGAACATAACAAACAAGTTTCTGGATATAGGTCGTTGACTCATCCTAAAGGTGATGCATTTCAGCTTGACTTATCAAAGCATAATGCGTGGGCTAACCCACCTTGTCAACTTATCGCACAGTTGTTAATTTATGTTAATATTACTGAATCTACCATTACGCTGTGTTGTCCTTTACGTAACTCCGACCCATAGATACGTGATTTAATTAATATGATTCAAGACGAACCTATTTATGTCGACCGTAAAACCGACACGTTCTTGTATCAGGGATCCTATTCTATTAAGAAGACACCTTGGAAACACACCATTGTTTGTCGCATCGGTCCTGTAGGTACCACTAAGTGGAAACCCTCAACCGAATTTTTAGCTAAACTAGAGGAGTCTAAAGAGTTTGAACAAAAGCTCAAGACTCGCACAACACATGCACCCAACAAGATTGCAGTCGAAGTAATGCCGATTGAAACGGCATTAGATCGTAAAAACATAGAACTAGCTAAGGCCATGGATCAAAGACTCAAAACTCTAAGAGAACCTGAAGCTCGCACTCAACTACTTAAAGCGCTGCTTAAAGAACAGCCAGGAGTTGCGAAACAACCGAAGAAGATACTTCAACAATCCAATGTTGTCAATTATGTATCTCAGGAGTCTACCTCTCCTGATACTGAGGTTGCCCTTTCCAACAGGACTATGGTTCATCCAGCCAGCGTTACGCAGAATCTGACTGACTTAGAGGAGCTCGAAAGTAGAGTTAAAATAATACATAATTTAACGCATCGAGCATATGAGCATACTTATAAAATGGCTATTCGTGCAGGGCTTGATCACCCGGCGCTGAAAGAAACCATACTATTCCATTTCTTATTAAAGATACGAAGAAAGTCGCGAGATTCACGAAATGCATCGGAGGTTAGCCAAGCTACTGTTCCATCCATGAAACGGGTCTTGTAGTAAGTGTAACCGTCTTTTTTGAGACATTAGTAGATGTAGGATATTATAAACTAAATTTTATAATCTCCGAACTACTACTTATAGATTTTGGTCCTCTCGCCAATCTCCAAAATCCAATATTCGTACTCATATTCGCTCGCTCATTTGATTCTGATATACCAGTTATGGAGTCACAAGTCAAAGATGTAATTGACAAAACATCCGTTGACGGTTACACTTACTACAAGACCCGTTTCATGCATGGGACAGTAGCTTGGCTAACCTCCGATGCATTTCGTGAATCTCGCGACTTTCTTCGTATCTTTAATAAGAAATGGAATAAGCATTTACATAAGAACACACGAGATAAACGAAAAGGGTTTCCTCAGGTGACTACAAACCCTGACGGATCTGAAATTCCCTATTTGCCACCTACTTCCTACGTGACTAAACTTTCTGATCTGCTTACCAACAGTGCAGAAAATTGTTCAAACTTACTTACTAATGAAGAACAGCCTTTGGCTATTACCTTACCAAATAATAAACGTAAGGCGCCTACATCGGAAATGGTTACTGGACCAAATACTAAACGACATAGAGTACAACATGAGAATTGAACTCGTACATATAGGCACATACTTGCTCGATAAGTCATGACCGAAACCGTTTTTACTTTGGTTTTCGCTCTACCAACTAGATCGTATCTTAACGTACGTTCGTAGTTCTAAAAGCTACTGGGGCTATGTAGAAATACGGCCTCCGGTCAGTCTAAAATATCAAGATCAATTGAGATAATACATTGGTTTTTTTTGTAATTTGTATTTTAAATAATTTAGTACAAGCTCTTTTTTCCAATATTTCCAAAGTGTTCTAAATTCACTTTGATGGCTCCAATAGCCTGAGTATTTGGTATGACTCATCTACTTGGACCTATTTGAGACATTAGTAGATGTAGGATATTATAAACTAAATTTTATAATCTCCGAACTACTACTTATTGATTTTGGTCCTCCCGCCAATCTCCAAAATCCAACAAGTCTTTTTCTTTTTTATAACTTTTCTTCAGATGGAACTTTATCTATATCAGCTAATGTATTAACGTGACTTACGTTATTATGTCTATTTACAAATTAGGCAAGTGGTCATGAACATTTAGTACTTCTAGTGAAAATTATTCAATAAAGAACAGCTAGAGGTACGCCCTGTGTGATCGAGGATATTTAGGCTCTTAACAAGAGGCAGTCCCGATCATTCTTACACAAGCTACCACTGCTAAATCCTAACTGACTAAATTGTATTTAGTTTAATATAGTTTGAAACCTAGTAATTTCCATCGAAGTTTACATCTTCCATTGTCGACTCACTTGGCCCAAGCTTCAAACGGGAATTTACTGACCACTTCTTCCCATCAATCTTTCCTGAACCACTACAGCGACAATGAGAGCCATACCATATGTTCATACATTGTAACATACATACTTGTCATTTTTGAAATAAATAATATTATCCCTATGAGGTAGTATAGAATATTCACAGTCCTGTCGCTGGATAGTAAGCAATTATTAGGCAGCCTAGAAGCAGTACACTACGGTGACTACTAAATAACTGAAAAATATGTAAACTCCGATGGATATTTCTATGTTTTAAACTATGTTATATAAACCAAGATACAATCTAAGTCAGTTTGGATTTAGCAGTGGTAACTTGTGTAAGAATGATCGGGACTGCCTCTTGGTAAGAGCCTTAATATTGCCGATCACACAGGACGTACCTCTAGCTGTTCTTTATTTATTTTTTTTCACTAGAAGTACTAAGTGTTCACCACATGCCTAAATTGTAGATAGATATAATAATAACGCAAGTCAAGTTAATGCATTTGCTAATATAAATAAAGTTCCATCTAAAGAAAAGAGAAAAAAGAAAAAGACATTGGATTTTGGAGATTGGCGGGAAGACCAAAACCTGTAAGTAGTAATTTTGAGATTATAAAATTTAGTTTATAATATCCTAAATCTACTATCGTCTCAAATAGGTCCAAGTAAATGAGTCATACCAAATACTCAGGCTATTGGAGCCATCAAAGTGAATTTAGAACACTGAAAATATTGGAAAAAGAATTTGTATTAAATTATTATAAATACAATTTTAAAGACCAATATGTTATCTCATTTGATCTTGATATTTTAGACTGACCGGAGACCGTATTTCTACAGTAATCTAATTCCAATGTAGATATCTGGACCTAAATATAATAAAACAAATCGCTGACGCTCGTTGTAAACAAATGGGAAACATGCTCCAATTAAAAGTTAGTTGTACCGTGAACTTCTGGAAGTTGATTTATAATTGACATGTCTGACAAAATGTTATTTCTTGAAATAAATTGAATATTTTGGTTTGTTTTGTTTTGCTTCATGTTTTTTAAATATAGAAGTAGGCTATGGGCTATTGGGCTTGATAGTTTTAAAAACATTTGTTTACTCCGAGCAACTACACTAGCCAATCAAACGCGATTTTGTATCGAATCAGTAAACCAATACAAATATGTTTTTGCATCTATAGGAGCGTTTCTATTCACTTTCTCATTTCTGGGTAGCCTAAAATATTTGTAGGCGTTCGATTTAAAAAAAAAAAACGACCGACCAACACGGATACCAATACAAATAACCAACCCAAATTGAGCTTGGTGCATATGCTCCCTCCACCAGCTGTAGAAGTATTTCATGTACATATTTGTCAATGCTATTTCTGAAACAGTCACAGTGTCACACACACAACTATTTATTAATATTTCATAAATCAATGTGGTACCCCTTCCTAAAATGGTGGACTGACGCCAGACGCAAGAGGTCACTGGTCCACACAAAAAGAAGAGAGACACAATCACACAAGTCACAAGGGACTCCAAGCTATTTATATAACAAGAGTAAAACAGGGAAAACAATATTGATATTTCAGAAAACTGTGTTTCAAATAGAACTTTAGAAGGCTCCATATGACCTGGCCTCTATATATGAGACAGTAAAACAGAAGAGAGTGAGCCTCTGAGCCTCTGAGCCTCTGAGCCTCTGAGGTGGCACTTGGTCTTGTCTTGGACTTGTTGTGTGTGTTGGGGTGGCCGTGTGTAGACTTAAGTCTGTCACGAGTGTAGACTGTTAGACTGTAGAGTGTAGACTGTTAATAGTGTGTGGCTGTCTGTTGTTGTGTGGAGGCCGACGCTCGCAGGACGCAGAGTGTATGAGTGAGTACTGTTGCGACTTGCGAGTGCTGACCACTGACCAGGGCTGCTGACTGTTGTCTGCTGACTAGTGTACTGAGTACTGACTGTAGCGACCTGGGAGTCCTGGCATCCTGACCTCCTGACCCCTGACCCTGGGGCTCGGGCTGGGAGAGTGGGAGTCTTAGACTCCTGGGCGTCCTGGGCTGAGTCCTTTCTATGTATTTATTTACTATAAAAAGTGCTGACACAATTGTGAAATGTCACGATGGACGGACTGACTCATATTTGAAATATTTGCTAATTATTTTTATTTAAAATCCTGTGTCCTGAGTCATTCAACACCGATTTGACATCTGTCACACCGGAAATATCACACAAGCTTTTTTCCTAAATACATACCTTTTAGTATTATTAATTTATTTCCGCTCATATAGGTAGTGCCCAACACGTAACATCGTACAACATATTCAGACACGTATTGTTCGAAACAAGTAGTCTGTTAAGCAAACAATATGGCTTTAACTATGTATGATAAGGTCTTCCGTGACCACATTGTCACTACTGAGGAGGACGGAGAAACACACCTCATTTATATCGATCGACACTTGGTGCACGAAGTCACCAGTCCACAAGCCTTTGAGGGTCTTCAAAATGCTGGACGCCAGGTATCGAGTTTCATAAGCTATACATAATATTTCAGCTATGTATCTGAGTAAAGAGTAGAGTATACTCGGCTTTAATGGTCCCTGCCATCAAATTGTTGGTTTCTACCATGGATGTTATTTTCTTTTACGCTTGCTAAACACCAGCTGTTATAATTGTTATCTACCAGCTATTATACTTGTTATTTACCAGCTATTATATGGTTAATATGTGCATGAATGCAACTTCATATTGCAAATAGCAGCCGGTTCATATCTTTATGGGATATAAAGTGCAGGTTATACCAGTTCCATATCTCCACTGGTCAGATGGCAGTTTTCAGTGTGTTTATACAGCCCAGTGTGTATTGCGGATAGTTTAATTAAGATTTGTGATCACAAATCTGTTCGAAAGTAGCTGCCCAGAAGCTACTTATTTTAAAGTACAGACGCTACTGACGCTATTATTTTTTCACCCACTTATCACATTGCGAGCTTCTGCTGCACTTAATCTGGATTGTGATACTCTATTAGATTTGTGTTTCGTTTTTATGCTGATTGGTTGAAGAGTATTGATATTCTATCGGTGCGGTCGTGGCAGTCGTGATTATCTGTAGTGCAAATAATTCACGCGAATATATCTGCTAACGATACACGTAGCACCAATCGCACACTCACGCACATAGCAGTGGGAGAATTTTACTAGCTGATACTAGCTGCGGTACGAATATATGAGACATACCCTTTAAGCTTGAATAAAGTTTACATCAAGTTAAATGGCACAGGGAAATTTCCGAAATACCGATGTTGAATGTTGGAGGCGTATCTCGAGAACTTTATGTCGTACCTACATGTGTTGGCGGATAATTTGTGTTTTCTGCATAAAGTCTTGGCGTATAATGTTGGTATGCAATCTTGCCGATATGTATCTCTTCTCTGAGGCTGGCCGACATGTTCCTTTTATGTACGGCTTATGAACAGGACGAAATTACATACTGACTACACTACACCAAATTCCATCAAACGATACTTTTTTTTCTTGTTAATAGGGCTTGCTCTTGTTTAATGGTTATTGTTAACATCCTGCGCACTACACTTCTGGGCCTGTTCGATGTTACAGCATGCTTGTAATATATAACAACACAATATTCAAATATTGATGGAAGATTGATTGTATATTCATATCTTGAGTGGAAACCTACAAATAATACATCATACCGCTGTGCGTTTGTAGACTATTCTAGTACAAAGAAGTTTTGATGCATGATTTCTATTCTCTGACACTTGAAAAAAATTTCCATGATGCGCCTTTTTGACAATCACTAGGTACGAAGGCCCGACTGCACACTTGCCACCGTAGATCACAATGTACCGACGAGCGATCGGTCACAGTACAAAAGTGCGAAGACGTTCATCAAGGAAAAGGATTCTCTCGTACAGGTATGAAGGGTTTGTTTATATGCTTGCAAATGCTGTGTTCGTGACAGCGGAAGCGCGTATTTGCTAAGTAAATGCGAAAGCATGCTTTCATGCTGCATAATGACGTGATAAAATATTCGCACCCTGCACTCCATGGCACGTCTATACTCTTTCGAAAGCTTTGTACGCTATTAACACAAATAGGCCCACTCTATTGTCATATGGCGCCCATTCCCGCTTTGCGCAAGTGCATCAGAGATTTTAAACGGCACAATCAGTACAACTTGATCTGCTCGCATTTAAGTCTGCATACAGAGGTCTCGGCCTTTCTGCTCACACTACACGCACCTCGATCTCCGTGCTCCTTCTGTCCGTATAGGTGTCTGCTCTTGAGCAGAATGTCGCAGATTTTGGCCTAACCTACTATGCACTAGGTAACAGGAAACAAGGAATCGTGCATGTTGTTGGTCCAGAGCAAGGCTTCACCCTGCCAGGAACAACGATGGTGTGCGGAGATAGCCACACATCCACGCACGGAGCATTTGTAAGTTTATGTTTATGCGACCTGTGCATTCGCTTGTTTCTTTTTATGAAGTGTGAAGTGTGCTTTGAAATCAGGTGCGTGGGTATATTTCGTTGTTTGTTGGGCCGTCTTGTGTTGAGAAAAACAATTCGATGTAGTCGCCCTTGGTATCTGTGGACAATTACAGATATCTCCAGTGTTTGCATCAGAACAACACCAGGGTGATAGTATATGCAAGTAAGATAGTATGTCCGAAGCAGCCTGGCACAAAGAGCAACTATTCAACTTCAAGCATGTTAGATCCAGGTTGTGTGCATGTTTATAGGTGCTTATAATGATAGATAGTTAAACTTCACAGTTCGATTGCAATCTTTTTATCGCTGCTATGTAAAGCTAGCATCACATCTCACGTCCGAAAGAGTGTCTCGTTATCGATCGCACACAAATATTCAATTCAATGTTACCTTGATGAACGTTGACTGAATTTAGTGGTCAACGGTATTTTACGTTGGTTGATGCTTTCTGATTTATCTCGTGATATTGTAGCTTGCAGTAGTGGTTTTGAGCCATCTCCTCTAGGCAAGTGTACAGAGTTGATTACGGTGTCGTTGCATTAATTTCGACTCATTACATTTGTATCTGCAGGGCTCATTGGCTTTCGGTATTGGAACGTCTGAAGTAGAACACGTGCTTGCTACCCAAACCCTTCTGCAGCGCAAGTCCAAGAATATGAGAATTCAGGTACAATTGTTCGCATGCGATCCACACATGATAATTGGTTCCACTCTGTTGAGACGCTCTCTTTTCATATTGTAGTTTTCTTTCTGTGATGGTATCCAATATCCAATCGAATACGAACACATGCGTGATTGTACCGAATTTGTGTGTAGCATGCCTTCTAATCTTCTTCAACGCGATGTACAATACTTAACACAAATTTCTGTATCATACTTTTGCACAGATTGATGGTGATTTGCCTATTGGAGTGACAGCGAAAGATCTTGTGCTATATGTGATTGGTGTGATTGGTACAGCGGGAGGCACTAATCATGTCATCGAATTCTGTGGTAGTACGGGTAAGTATATCGATCACAAAGGTGCTTATTTACGACAACATGTACGTCATGATCCGGACGACGTGTTCTTTGTATCGCAACAATGTAATTTCAAATCGTAATTCTACGTTTTGATTTTATATATATAAATGTTGGGAAGTGTACCAAGGCTTTTATTAGAAGAAGATCCTTCAAAGGCGAAATTACCGATTTTACTTCACATTATTGCACACTGGTCTATTTTGGAACAGTCCAGGGTCTGACTATGGAAGGTCGCATGTCAATGTGCAACATGGCGATCGAGGCGGGAGCCCGTGCCGGTATGATCGCCCCTGATCAGACGACCTTCAACTACCTGAAGAACAAGCCCATGGCTCCTAAGGGTATGTATGCCTGGCTCCAGGTGTACTGTGGGACGTATATATTTCATATATTCATACAGATATTGCGCCGGTATAATTCTTCCGTGAATTTGCATTCTTTCGTTATTGGAAGCCAAACGGGCAGGATGTGACCACATTTCTGCTCGCAGAAGGGCGATGCGTCGATAATGACTTGCAAGGTGTTTGGATGTACTTGTGGTCACAAATACGATGAGTTTTAGTATCTCGGTCAGTCGAATCGGCCTCCGTCTGCTTTGCATCAGCATATATCACTCCTGACCTTCTTGATCCTTTTACACCTATGTGTGGAATATAGGTGACGCGTGGGAGAAAGCGGTTGCATATTGGACATCCCTGCAGTCCGACGAAGGTGCCAAATTCGACACCGTCGTGGAGATTAAAGCAGCCGACATTGGACCCACCCTAACTTGGGTATGCATCAGGAATTCATATAGCTTACAGTGCAACTGTGTAGATTTTCTTTCTTGTCGTTAGAGCAGACCATACCTGCTTCGTGTAGTGATGATATGTACTGATAGATGCCAAGAGTAGTCGATGTAGTAGATATCTGTGTAGTGCAACCCCAACCAGCCGAGATGGGAGTCTAAAACCGTCACCCATCATCCTTTGTACTAATTAGGGAACTTCCCCTGAGGACGTAGTGAGCATCACGGGTAATGTGCCTGATCCTGCAAAGGAAGACAACCCCCAAAAACGTGCCAAAATGGAACGATCTCTAGAATATATGGGACTCACGGCTAATCAGAAGATGTGCGAGGTCAAGGTGGACAAGGTGTTCATCGGTTCGTGCACCAACTCTCGTATTGAAGATCTGCGAGCCGCTGCTTCCGTAGCTAGAGGTGCGTGTTTGTATTTAATGGAAGTGTGAGCGACCACCCGAATGTTACTTGTACTATGTATATGTATTTCAAATGGTAATCTACAAAATATGCGTATACGCCATATAGGGGTGTATGCTATAAACAGAATAGTGCGTCGAATACACACGTGGATAAGTGGGTTGCCAAATTCGTTCTGATCTGCACTCAGCAGGTTCATCAGGAAGAGGTGTCTCTAAATCATTCCCCTGCTACTCGCTTCTGGCTCTGACTTCGTTGTTTTGTTCGCCTCCCACAATACAATTTGACAGGCAAGAAAGTAGTAGACGGCGTCTACGCTATGATTGTCCCCGGCTCTGGTCTGGTGAAGGATCAAGCAGAAGACGAAGGTCTCGATAAGATCTTTAAGGCTGCTGGCTTTGACTGGAGAGAAGCTGGATGTTCCATGTGTCTCGGTAGGTATCTGGAGAAAACCGATCTACGCAGTGGTTTTGCTTTCTTTAGACATTCGATATATTTTCTAATTATTGCACGGACGCATGTTTAATCTTAGTACTGGTGTTGTGTTTGAAATCGAAAGCGGAATAATGCTCGCAGTCCTATTCTACTTTGATATGACTGACCTTTCGGGGGGGGGGGGGGGGGGGTTTCTGTTCTTGTCTCCCTTTCGCTACAGTGAATGTGAAATTGCTATTGTAAATCCATTCAGGATTGTTGACTCTTGCTTTTGTATTGACTTGTAAGCATCTTGTCGCCCCTTTGAACCAGGTATGAACCCTGATCAATTAAGTCCACAAGAACGGTGTGCATCGACATCTAACCGAAATTTCGAAGGCCGCCAGGGTGCTGGTGGTCGCACGCATCTGGTCAGTCCAGCTATGGCGGCTGCTGCTGCTGTGACTGGCTTCCTAACAGATGTGAGGGAGCTTTCTATTGATAATGGTATGTACCATTATGCAATATTATCGTCTTGGTAGATGTGCTAGCTGGGCTGATGACATGGCTGTTCGTGCGATGTTTTACGAGCTAGGATTCATCTCGTAGGTAGCTGGAAGTTGTGTCTGTTGTGAGTAGCGATCCTTATATTGCGGATTACCCACACTAGTGGTATGGTATATGCCATAGCGACCTGCAGACACTGTCCAGAACGGACATATTGTGTAGAAAGGCGTAAATACCTTCCACGTACCTGAGTACCCTTCAAGTACTCTGTGCCGAGGTTTGCGGCCGTTAGTAGGTGTCGAGTTTACCCTTTTTGTACAAGACATATTTGTATATTTTAGAAAACATGTACAGTATCCTGGTGTCGCTTATCTGCGGATCGAAACAATACAATTCCGTATTCTGCACTAGCTGCAGGTTTCGTCTGGCTGGTTAGTGAACACCGAAAAAAAATTCTTGGACTTGATATCATCGTGTACTACTGACACGTATACAATGGCACTCGCTTACCTGTTGTCACACATACACATTGCCACTCGTATTATGGCACAGCTATCCTCAACCCAGGGCCCCGCCAGAACATTGCTGTGGAGACGAGTCCCGAAGAAGATGTAGAAACGGCTTTGAAGGTCAAGTTTGCGTCCACCACGCGGACTGAGAGTGCCACATCTGAGGCTAGTGGTGGCATTCCCAAGTTCAATGTGCTGGACGGACTCTGCGCTCCACTTCCCATTCACAATGTAGACACGGATATGATCATTCCCAAACAGGTTAGTGGGATGTATGTATGCGAACGTGACTCTTGAGTTGGCGCTTACTAACTCTAAAGTATATACGCTAAACCAGCGATTGTTTGTTCGGGTTGGAGTTCTAAATGTACTCGGTAGTTTCAGATCACATCAGATGCGCACGTTAATATCTCCTAAACACAAAGACATAATTGATATTCCGTACTACACAGTTTCTCAAAACGATTAAAAAGACCGGCTTGGGCACAGCGGCATTCCACACACTGCGATATGAAGATGATGGGTCTGAAAGGCCTTCGTTTGTACTCAACAAACCAGAATACAAGAAGAGCCAGATCCTTGTGTGCGGAGAGAACTTTGGCTGTGGTTCCAGTCGAGAGCACGCCCCTTGGGGTATGTGCGGGTTTCAGTATATCCCCAAGACGTGCTTAAAATATAAACAGCGAATTGGCATCGGGGGTGGAGGAGATGCGAGAGCACTCCAAGATATCCACTTAAGTTAACTGGTTTTTTCGTCGTATATTTAGATATTCACCTTTACTGATTATCGGTAATCCTTTATGGTATCGTCGCCTCTCTATTATCCTAGGACCCCACACACCACCTTCCTCAAAGTTTGTTCAATCAACCGTATGCTGGTGGTTTCGAAATTTCGATGACATGCGTAGAAAGCCTAGACTAAGAACAATGCTTATAATTTGCTTTACGCTCTGAATGTGCAGACTTATTCGCTAGATTCACGTGCCCTAAGAGGCGCCTTCGTTTCAAGTTCTTACCGACACTCGCACCTGTCTACTACAATGCAGCACTGGGAGACTGTGGTATACGGGCTTTAATTGGCCCCTCGTTCGCTGAGATCTTTAACAATAACTGTTTCAAGAACGGTATGCTTCCCATTGTGCTGCCTAAGGAGAGTGTGTCGAAGATCATGGACGACGGCGAGAACCTCAGGAACGTTACCATCGACCTTCCCAATCAGACTATCACCCGACACGACGGAGAGACAATCAAATTTGAGGTATGTTTACCGTCTTTCACTTTATAAATGTGTATTGTGCCTATACAGTTATTGCTAATTGTAGCTGTACAAGTCAGATCAGGCTCGTTCCATTATTCGAGCTGTGATCAGACGGAAGTTCACCTCGCGTCTGAGCACTTCATTTCGTGTGTCACCCTATCTTCACCAGTTGCCTTACTGCTTGCTCCACACACATGCGCTATTATCTAACCGTTCCTCAGTGCCGGCAATGCAGGGTATATCCTACATCGTGGTGCCATGTGATATCGATCGCAATAGATTCATTCACGGCTAACGTACAGAATGGGTATATCCTAGTGCTCACGTTGAACTCTCTTACGACTACCCTGTAGGTGGACCCGTTCCGCAAGCACTGTCTCATCAATGGCTTAGATGACATCGGACTAACTATGCAGAAGGGTGACAAGATCTCTGAGTTCGAAAGCAAGCGAACAAGTGTGTGGCCGTGGCTTGACGGGCCCGGATATGGAACGGGACACAAGGGGGCTACACAGGTACTTGGAGGCAGCAGTACAGGTGCATCTAAGGAGAGTACTCAATGGTAAATGGATGCAGATATTATTTTTTAAGTAGGATAATAAATAATACTTACTAGTACGAGTACTGGTGTACTCAAAGTTTTAACATAGCTTCACGTGCACAGACTTTTATTGTTCAACCAGCTGTGACTACATCCGACACACTTTGTCTGTAGTTTAAATTGTACTTACTCGCCGTCTATGTACACTGTACTTCAGCGCTGGATTTATATAGGACATCCAACTGTGAGCGTATAAGATTGGGTCCAGGTTTTCATTTTTACTACTGTTACCACTGATGAAACATATCATTCAGTTTGCTTGAAAATGTGTACGTAGCTCAGTGAGATTCTGGAGTCGGTATAGCTGCCGTGGATGTAGTTAAACGTGTCAGTTCTTGCATGTTTTACTACCCAAACTCTCAATTTCAGTATCAACCCGAATTGGCGGTTAGATAGATCGTAGTCTATAATCTCTTGAATAATTGAACAGAGTCAAAGCAAGATCGTGCTGACTGAAGCGGCGTCAGTTGTCACAATGTGGTACCAACTTCTAGTTTTTCGATTTAGTGGCATAGTGTGTCAGACAGTAGGTGCCATGCCTCATGTCCAATAGGAATAGCTTAAAACTGTTCGATTGAATGCTTCTTCGGGTGGGCTGCCACTCTCGACAACCTCGTCCAGGGATACACCTGACAAATATATTGTCATTCGTTTCAATTTCACAGTGAAATCGACGCGGAATGCCCTTAGATTGGTATTTTTTTCTGTCATCCTCATATCTAGCATATATTGCTAGCATATATAAAGCAAAACCCTAATATATTCGCCTATACAGATATGAACCAGACTTGGCACGTTAGAACTTCATTTAAAACGTTTCACATCTAAATTTCATAAAACGTTCCGGTTCCAATATTTGCTACAGATCTGTTCTATAATAGAAGTATATACACCACATTATATGCATTGGTTCGCATAGCACTGACTCGAAAAAACACTTTTGGCTTGTCAGGTTCTCCTCCTCCTGACACGTTGGATTGGTGAGGATGGAGTCGATAGCAATCTGTGTTCCCCATACTTAAATATATATTTTGTACATCCGTTTCACAACCATTCCGCTGCTCTTAATTTACGTAACTTAGCTGGAGGCGGCGGCTCGATCTCTATTCATTATGTTTGCTGGCGAATAAACCTAATTACGAGTGTAGTGGACTCCTTGATAGAAGCTGTTTTCGGATTTACGCATTCTCCCTCGCGAGGGCGTCTGCCACTCTCCATTGTCATCATCTTCATCCGATCAGAAATCTATTTAAAAATGTTTAACCCAGCCCGGTTTATTAGAGTAAATCTAGCATGTTGTTACGCAGGTACTTTTACGTCCTGTATACATTATATGTCGCAGGAACAAACAGTGTGAGCACTCTATTGTACTGCAGTTCCAAAGTAATCCCATTAGTAGAATGGTAGCTGGTGGTTTATTTGTCGACTGTCAAATTAGCAGCTAACCCAGAATGCCTCATTGACTAAATTGCGATTGTCGAATGGTTATTTCTAAGCATATTGTTTACTTTCTGATATTCTTTTTTTAAAAAGAATCCTTTTAGTAGATGGCTGATTTATCGGCTGTCAAAATAACAGCCAACCCAGATTGCCTCATTTTTGAAACTGATTGATTATTTCTACGCACAATATTTACTTTCACATGATATTCTTGAGAGCCAAGCACTCGTTATCTATATATGCGTATATTCTTTTGATTTCATCTTGGACCGATATCGAGCTTTGGAACAAGCGATACATATCGCCACTACTATCCTCTAACTTCGTCTGCCACCTGAATTTATAGCAGATTTCGAAACATCATTTAAGGAACCAACACACAGCACGTACATCGACAACCGAAAAAAATAGTAGGTTTCTATTGGAATGTAGCAAAGCCCGGATTGAAATTAGAAGAATTACTGATTGAATATAGAATATGTATCGGACAACTACAATCTCATACCTTGGATCCATTTCACTATAAGCGTTGAGAAAATCCTGTATAGCTTGCACCAGTTCTTTGAATAGCTGCTGATTTGCGTTGCCTAAACCGACTGCACTCATGCATTCACCCAAGCTCTTCTGCACTCTCAGCAGTTTTGCATTATAGACGGCGAGGAAAGACCTTGTATCAATAGTTGTTCCGCCACCCTCTCTTCTTACATGTTTCTGGTATTATATAAATTGTGGAGGTAATAATAATAGTTGTCCGCTATGTTCTGATGATATATAAACTATGACAGTAATGATAATAGTTGTCCTTAGAATATTTCAAGCAGAGTACAATAAATAAATAAATACCACACACCTGTCACAGAAAGGAAGAGAGCACGCTGCACAGTTTCCATCGCATTCAGAAAATACAAGGCCGGAACACGCATGTCAGCGCGTTTCGTAAAGTCATT
>LUCW03000103.1:120000-135000 GCA_001586965.3 Sphaeroforma sirkka | reverse complement strand
TCGTTGAGACTTATGTTTGATTGAGTAAAAATATGTTCGGTTTGAGTATATAACACAATGTTTGGTTTGAGTAAACACTATGTTTGCTCGATTTGACATATAATTGGGAACGCAAATAGGTTGGTAGTCTGGTAGATTCAAAATTGATATATGGTTCACGCGACTGCGAGCGAATGCATATATGCATATGTTGTTGTTGTTGTTGTTGTTGGGAAAGAATATAGACATACAAAATCGGAGAAATAGGTCAAGGGACTCCAGGCTCGGAGACTCCAGACCTCTCCCACCAACCCAGCCCCCCCTGTGAGAGTATGTGACACTTTATTTATATTATGTAGTCTCATATCAGAAATTTAGAGCGAATGAGATAGGCTCATCGTTACAACTTCTGAATAAATATTAACTGAATAAATTTTATAGGCCGCTACAGTTTATCGGACAGAAACTGTTTATTCAAATCGAATAGATTTGAATGAATACACTTTGCTCTACCCTTTCAGATATGTGCGAATTTTTTGGTTCACAAAAACAAACATCGCTTCAGATTGAACCCAAAATAATATCAGGGGCTATCATCGCAATCCGGCAGCGCTCAATTTTCTCTGAGCGTATATTAACTTTACACTTGCCGCATCAACTTCCAGACCTTTCCGTTTCCAATACAGCAATCCACTTGTGAGCCACAATCAAAAGCATTTCTCCATCATGTCCCGTTTTGTCCGTGCTTCCAAATTCCGTCATGTATTCGGTGAGGGCACTAAGAAGGAGGGCTGTTTCGACGGGATTCCAATCACCAAATCCGCACACGATTCAATGTTCATTGACGTGAACGACAAGTTTGTTGCCATCTGCCTGCAGTCGGGTGGTGGAGCCTTTGCCGTACTTAAGCATGATCAAGTTGGTAAGTTTTCATTGTAGTTGTAAATCAACCCACTTCAGCTGTAGTACTGTCAAGAGTGTGTTTTGGGATATGTTGTACGCTCTCTGGCGACAGTGTGTTTTGGGATATGTCGAACGCGCTCAAGTATCAGCTTTGGTTATGTGCGGACTTTATAAGGTATTCAAATTTGATCTACCACGGTCAAAAATATGTGCACTCGTAGATATATTTCATACACATAGAGTAGAACGTATAGTGATGTGAAAGCCCTTTATTATTCTAAAGAGACTCAGGTTAGCAATGTATGCATACTTCACTAGCGAGTTACTCGAAATAAATTTGAGTACTTTATTTTGTCGGCCGCTTTGTGCCCCACTGTGTACTGCGTCGACAACCACTACAAATCACACTGAACTACACCGATATCTCAGATACACGCCAATTAAACATTTCTACCGGTAATCGGTTTGTTTATTGTGGTGAACACGGTTGCAAAAGCATATTCCTGGGTCTGTCATAATTGTTATCAATGAGCTAGAAATGGTTTAGTACGCACTGAAGGGAATGCCTGGTCAAACATGGTTGAGGCATATACTGAAAATCATAGTGAAACACAGTTTTAGATATCACAGGATCGCAAAAATCGGTAGACGATTGGTTTCTGTGATATAGTATATGGATATGTGGTGGCCATGCACTATCCTGTCTTCTATATAGCCATGTATCTAGCACGATGAACATTCCTGCAGTGCAGATGTCACTTCTTTTCACAATACTTATTTTGTGACTCACTTTCACGTCTAAAAATTGATAGGACGTCTGGATATGAACCACCCCAAGGTTTCAGGCCACAAGGCACCTGTTCTTGATGTGCAATGGAATCCTTTCAACGCAAACATGGTGGCTTCTGCTTCCGAAGATTGCACTGTGAAGGTTTGGCTAATCCCTGAGGAAGGAATCACAGAGAATACAGATACCCCTGCTGTAACGCTCGAGGGTCATCAGAAGAAGGTAAGTAGATCGCAGATTAGATCTATGATCTAAACTGCATACTTAAGCTATCCCGATGGTGTCTGGTTATGTATAAGTTGCTACACAAATACGTGATATCATGCACGAATTGTATCATTATAGTTGTACTTGGCTGTTCTGCGATGTGTTTGGGTATTCTGCTGGCTACCACACGGCTTTCAGAGATACGAGGCACTCTGCATATGTATGTGTGTGTCTATAATTGCCTGCCGACTTGAATGCGAACGAAATTCTCAATGAGATGTTCAGTTTTTACTAGAGTTGTAGAAACACTGTCTGGCATGGATGTCATGTCCTGATCTTCCTATTGGGATCACAAGTATGTACTCTTGGTCTGCATGTTCGTATATACATAGATATACGCTTATTTTTAAATGTTTCTGTTTACATGCGCTTATAGAGTACACATTGGTCAGCAAGGCGTTACTTTAAATAAACGATGTGTCTTGAGTGCGGCATCGTGGTTGCTGTCAACACCGTACATACGTATAGATTTGACTGTGGGCTGGTATACACAGAAATGTCTCTAGCTTAAGCATACGCCATGTTGGCCTGGTTGTCCGCATGAGAGTAATAAGATGTGTGTTCTGTGCTTCCTCTGTGTACACTGGCGCCGTATGTGCACACGTTCTTACTATTACTAGTGTGATCTCCGACTAAATTCGCTATACGTGCACATCAAGTCACCTAAACCAGAAACCCAATTGCTCCATCCTTGTATCGGTATTTGCCGAATGCTTCATCTTTAGTATATTTCTGTATTATATATAGCATGCCTATAACATGCCTTCATTTGCAGCAGACCCAATCGAGAAGCTCTGCTTTCAACTGTTTACTCATGTGCTGTATTCTGACTGCTGTCACTGCTAATTGGCAGGTTGGACACGTTATGTGGCACCCCACCGCCTCCGATATTCTCTTCTCGTCGTCGGCAGATAACTCTATCAAGGTCTGGAACGTAGCCACTGGAGAGTGTGTAAACACTTTCGAATGCCACCCCAACACTGTATTCCAGATGTCATTCAATTGGGATGGAAGCAGGATGGTCACCACGTGCAAGGACAAGAAGGTATACATATGTTTTGTTGGTGCCATAAACGAGAAATTGAGAACGTTCCTGTACTGTTTGTGTTGATTTAAACTGATTTTGGAGTTGTCTATTTATTTAAACCGTGTACTGCTCCCGTGTCTAAAATGCGTATACCATAGATTATCGAATTTGCATATACATTCATTAGCATGGTTTGGGTGTTCCCCATACGTATCGTACATTTCAGGTATTCCATATTATGCACGCATTGTTGCTGGCAAGTACTTTGCTTGATTGAATCCTATTTCAGTGCGCAACTCTTGGATATGAGATAGAAAGTATCATCGGCTATTGTGTAGATGGTGTATATATAGATTTATTTTCGTGCACATACTCGTTAACACGGGGTACTCTCGCAAGTTAGCAATAAGTTGAATGAAGTCGAGCAATGTGAGCTTCTGTTTCATATATGCCTATTTGTGGGGAGTTGAATTAAGTGTCAGATATGGAATATTGTTATGCCAACTTCGGGGCACTTACAAAATCATAATGCCCCACAACAGGTACGAATCATCGATACCCACTCTGGAGAGGTCCTACACGAGGCTGACGGCCACCCTGGAGCCAAGGCGTCGCGGTGCGCCTGGTTGGGTAAAGAGGACAAGGTACTGACCACTGGTTTCTCCAAGTACAGTGACCGTCAGTACAAGCTCTTTAACGGTGACCTCAGTATAATCAAAGAGGAGAACATCGACACATCCTCAGGTACGTGTATATTGGAACGTGAGGCTTGGTGTCGGTGCTAGAGTTTTGCGTACATTTGTCTATGAGTGTTAAGTATAAGCTGTCGCACGCGTCAAGTGTACGCAATAGATACGACCTGTATCAGTACGCATATATGTAGAGGCTTATATAGTGCGTCCTAATGTTATAATACGTCAGAGGCTTGGCGTTGGTGCCAGTGTGTTGCATACATTTGCTTACGAGTGTCAAGTGTAAGCCGTCCCATGCGTCAAGCGATCGGATCTGTATCAGTATACAAATATGCCAAGGCTTATATAGTGCGCCATAATTTTAGAATACGTCACTCGGTTATTGCGGACTCATTCTGAATGGGAGAACCTGCTGTGCACAACCTCGTCAACCTTTACCCTTGTGTGTTTTGCATAGACCCTAAAAAATAAATCAGGCGATTTTGTTTCCGCCATGATATCGTACAAGCGCGGAGACGATCTACTGCACACGTGACCACAAACTGGTAGTTCCGCAGGGTTTTTTCTAGTTCCAGGGTTTTTTTTCAAAGGCTGACTTTGTGTTTGGGTTCCAAACTCTGTGTGCAGGTGTAATTATTCCAGTATACGATGCCGACCTAAACATCCTATATTTGGGTGGTAAGGGTGATGGAAACATCGACTACTACGAGATCAACGAGACTAAGCCTTTCGTACACAAGCTATCTAGCTACACCTCATCCGAGCCTCAAAAAGGTTTCGGATTCCTGCCCAAGCGTGCCTGTGCTATCAACAAACACGAAATTGCACGATTCTATAAAATGACCTCAAAGAACCTTGTAGAGCCAATCTCAATGATTGTACCACGAAAAAGCGACCAGTTCCAGGTATGTCATGCAGGTCCCTTTCGCTTTTGGGCTGCTATGCAATGTGACGTGCGTTCTCCAGGATTGTCTCGGTGTTGACGATGGTGTCTTGGTGTAGAATCACGATCTGATAATTCGTTGTGGATTTCAAAACCGAGGTGTGTGGCATGTGTACCGGTTATTCAAATGTACATTGCGGCATCTTTACATCTTTACTTCGAAGGTGTAGCGCACCAGAGATGCCTCAGTGCATCGCTTCGTTAATATGTTGGGGATACACGTGGCCAATCCATAAAAAGGATACTTATACAGCATATTCACCCTCCATCGTACTCACACACTATTGACTCCACCTCACTCTCGATAGGATGATCTCTATCCCGATACAAAGGGAGACACCCCTGCCATCACTGCCGAGGACTGGATTGCTGGAGGTAACGCAGACCCCATTCTCATCAGCCTGAAGGATGGCTTCACCCCGGCTACAAAAGAGTTCGTAGCGCCAGTTATTGCGCCCAAGCAAGAGGAGTCTAATGACTCTACGAGTAAAATTGACTACGAGGCCGAGTTCAAGCGTGTGGAAGCCGAGAATAAGGCACTACTGGAAAAGGTCAAGGAATTAGAGGAGCAGCTTAAAAACCAGACTGTCTCCGCTGGTTCTAACTAAGTCACGAGTCTGCTAGGCTTAGGGCACCAGCGACTTGCTAATGTTCGTTGGGAGAGTCAGAGGACGAATCAGTTGGCTATCATTGTTTGATAGACAAAACTGTATAACTATTAATAAACAAAAAAGTCACTTCTGTCTCAAGCCGCGTCCGTTACTTCGGTCTCCACTGTGAACTTTGTGTAGAATACGTTGTTTGCGATATGCAATAGTAAATAGCATGCATTTCGTGGATAATATATAGCATACGCTTCGAATACAAGAGATAGACTAAGGTGGCCGATATACAATACGATTGAACTATTTCGATCTCCAACTGTGTAGTTGCGAATGTTTTCTTCGCTTAATTTTACACATTTTATAAAGTTAGCGTATTTTAGTAGTATGTAGCCTTAATATACAGACCACTTTTCATGTCGGTGCATAGCTACAGGGCATGTTCAGAGGACTTGCACAATATCTGCAGACAACGCATTTTACTTGTCAAGTCTCATACGATTATTGTTTAATATATAGATGCGTAATACATAGAACCGAGTAGCAATCTATTTCCAGGATTAGCAAGTATGTATACAACTCATGGCCGACAACGCATAGCACGCCAGATTTGTCCATTCACACCAGCGGGTTAGCCCTATTGTTTTATTCGTTACCACCGTACAGTTCAAGTAGACCCCAGCTGTCCAGCCACTCCACAGTCTGCCGAATAGAAGATCAACAATAGTATAGTCAGATGCATTCTAATTAGCGTACAAAGGTGTGTGCAAGGCTTGGCGAGTGTGACAAGAACTCACTAATTAGGAGGTAGCTGGAATATGGTCCTGAAGTATGTGTAATCTAGATTACCCGAACAATATATGGAAGACTCTTAGAGCGAAGCCGGGAAGTTTGAACCATATGCACAGAAAAATATACGTACCTTCTTGTGCTCTTCAGCCGAAAATCCTCTCAAGCCACGCACACGATCTCTAATTCGCCGCCTAGCCTTCTCAGATTCGGAACGGGCCAAGAAGGAAGTCTCTGAACTATAGCATCTATATAAGGTGTTGGGAAGTTTGAAAACAGTATCCCATTTTGGTTAGGGTGTTTTGTCAAGGAGCATCGATAGCGCTTTTTGTTTGTACATCGCCTATGAGAGGTCGAGATCGTACACAGGAACGTGTACAAGCTTATGTACCATACCCCTCTCGAAGAGCTATGCGACTAAAAGCAAAACCAGTAAGCACCTCATAGACTCTTATGTCTTTGCGGAAGTTCGCAAATATGAAATCAAAACCGTGCTGATATTTGCATGTGCTCTGCGGACAAGTAAGTAGAACAATGTATCCTTGATGGACAGAAGCAGACAGAACATGTTGTCAAGCAGACATTGCAGACAAACCAGCAATATGCTACTGCCAACGTAAATTCCCATATCTGTACGAACACATCGCTAAATCTACATAAATCACGTATGACGTGACTACCTCATTGTAAATGATTTCTCGCTCCGACTCAATGCTTCCATGTTAAGTAGCGTCCACTCCCTGAAGGGTCCCTCGGTCATCTCCGTCAGCAGATCGCACGCAAATATGGCATCTTGCGCCTTGGTGAGTGGGCGCCATTCCTCGGGCGGA
Source organism: Sphaeroforma sirkka (assembly GCA_001586965.3). Classification (NCBI taxonomy): domain Eukaryota; class Ichthyosporea; order Ichthyophonida; genus Sphaeroforma; species Sphaeroforma sirkka. Next base: position 128,181 of record LUCW03000103.1, on the reverse strand, counting down.
GGATGCTGTATAGGTGCGTGACAAACAAAAAGGAAAATAAGCTAGTGCATCCGCATGTATAGCGAGTTCGACGCAGACGTCAAAGTGCGCACTCTACAATGATACGAGAAGCTCTCATGGGAGCTTTGGGGTGTATTGGAGTTGAACAAAGATGTACAGTACCGCCGCAGGGTGTATTAGCATCGACATCGAGATACACTGAAGTTTTGGTGGGTCAATAAGAACATCGCCGATTCCCAGGCATTCTCACGTGACGCTATGGGGCGAGAAGACTCCTCGCACTAGTGATGCGTTGTCAATAATAACTCGTAGCTGGTTTACCAACGTAGCACTAAATACTTGTATCCTGAGAAAATGTCCCCTTTATTGATGTGGAAGTACCAAAATTCTCGATTTGATATCACGCTATTTGACAATTCCAGCTGCTACACTTTAACGACACAAATTCGGCCGGACAGTACAAACCAACAACTCCACATGGACACTTCTCATACCTGGTAGTTTTCATCACCCCATTCGAGCAGACGGTCTAAACCAGCTTCCTTCAGCGCTTTCTTCGGTGCCGGATCATTGGCAAAGTGTCCCCACATTCCCCCTAGCACCACACAGTCTACTGCGCAGGGGTGATGCCCTAGCAGAAAGGGTGTCTGACGCAGTTGCTTGTCCATCATGGCGAATACGCGTAGAGACTCTCCCCTGCCATCCAGCTGTTGCTGTTTGAACTCTAGACCCGTCGCTCTCATTGCACGCACACCCCATCTACTGATCTTCTTTCCTGAAAGTGAGATCATTTTTTTTAGAGGACAATAGCTATAGCCCAGGAACTATAAAACCTGCCATATTAACTACCATTGATTTGCAAGAAACTCAACGCGAACAAGTTGTTTTGCAATGCAATAAAAAAATACAATACTACGAGCTAGGGCAGGCTATGAAACTCACGATGATTATACACTTGAGCTTCCCTACTCACTGACTCAAGGTTAGCGTACCTACAAATCTACGAAATGGCATTTCCCAGAAAGCAGGTAACAGTTCCTTGCCCATTTTCTTTTGATTGTACACTGTGGTCTCTTCGTCTGTCCATCGCCATAGCAACGCATGCCTTGGGAACCATTCATCAAAATATTCCTGAAAAAGTAGCATGAAAACGATGGGCCCGGTTAGAATGAACGTCTTGGTGCCACCTACAGGCACAGCGAGAGTTTCGCTTGAGATGTGTGATCAATATAAGCGGTGTATCCAGCGCGAGGAATTTCTAATCTGTACCACAGAACCGCAAAGGGCTGCTCCTTGATAAATGCGTTTACATGATAACCAAAATAGAGGTCGTCCACAACATCAGATATACAAATACCTCGAGCACATGAATAACCACTCCATTCATGTTGTTCCCATACATCTGCCGGTCGGGCATTCCCTCCTTTACGAGAATCGCATCCAGGTGATCCATGATCACAGTAGTATCCGCCATGAGCTTGCCTGAGGTACAGTTCACAGAGTGAGTGGATTGCTATGAGATTTAATCGGGACAACTACACAGCCGATCTCGGATATCTATATATTAATTCCACTATTTGACAGAATATGCGTAGGCGCTCGTAAGCTGTGACAACCCTACAACAACACAAGAATATCTTGATGATAATGAAATAAAAAAAAGTAGAATAAAGTCAAAGGAAAGCATTTTACAGGAACACAAATTGATACAGAACATCGTACCTTGGCTTGTTTGCACAACAGGTATGCGGTGGGTGCCAGACTCTTTCTCCAGCCTGTTTGTTTGTCGGAGAGTTTTCGATTTGAACTCGTATTGGAATGGATAGAACTTGAACGCTGCATCTAACTGCAACAGTGGTTATATAAAAAGTGTCCAGGACTGTCAGTTGTTTGGAATATCGTTAAACAAGCACTCTTCGGATAAGCAAACAACTGCGTAATTGTTGCTTCACTATTGTAGACGTTTCAATTTACATAGTGGCCAATACAAGTTTGCACATACCAATTCTATTTAGACTCTAGGTTCAAACACTTATCTACTAAGAGAATCAGAAAGAAAACTATGCAACTTTCCCGTAACGAGGAAAATCTACATAGCTTTTAGATTTGATGCGAAAGTAAAAGTCTGGTATAATGCCTCGTGAACAGATGGTGTGCACATCTGATGTATAGACGAGATTGTATTGCGCCGCGTGGATCGATCAATCTCTATCAATAGAATAAGTCAAAAAACTTTTACAGACCGTTTGTGCTGTGGTAGATGGCGACCTTGGAATGTTGTTAGTTAGAGCTTGGATATACTGTTTTAATATATATGATAGCACACTCAGTACGAGCCTCGCGCTGTCTTCAGTCTAGACGAACGGTCAAGCCTACGACAGCATTTAGCGAATATGCAGTAGGTTGTGATTGAGTCATTCAGTCACTGGAGATCCGAGGTGTTCAGTAATTATTATATCGTTATAATTGGAGTACACCCATTCACTAGCGTTCAATCATATGCTTTAAGCCACTCAAAATAAATATTAATTTAAGTATTGGACATAAACATCTGCTGCAATGAGAGCTCCTTTGACCCTGGACACGTTAGGAGCGAGCGTTCATTCTTAATTCTCACGCATACCTTCCGAGTGAAGTAGCTACAGGACATGCCCCAGTTGATGTAGGGTTCTTCTGGGGTGATGTGCTCAGCGTGCTTTTTTGTGCTATACTCACGGGTTCCTTTTATGTATGTTGTGGTATTTGCTGCAGAGTATGAAGGAAAACACACTGCTGCACCTGTTGCTATGCATACACTCTGCCGAACATGTTGCACTTGGGTCCGGTGAATGATATGAGATAGTCTGAAGACATTCATGGTGAATATATCAGGTCACGTACTAGTACTAAAATCGATATTAGCGTACTCAATACTAATAATAGCTGGACAGCTTGGGATTACTAGAGGCTACGTACATATATTTAGATCTATGCATGCACAAAAGTGGTGATAGGAAGACATGAACCCACATATTTATAAATAAACAGTTGTACATAAATATACTATTATCGTCTGAACTTTCAACAGAAATCCATAGGCCGCTTCTGCATCCATGATCCAGAGCCTCAGCCCGAGGGCTATCAGTGTATCACACTCTATAGAGAGTATGCGAAATCGCAAAATAATACACAAAGTAATTGCCTACTTTCGTGTTTCATTGCGGTGCTTTTTTTCACTTTCTCCCGATATGGTGTTTCGAGAGTTTTGGCGGGCAACTGGTCTGCTCCCTTATCTTGTTGAGACTTAAACAGTTTGTTGCACATACAACAGTATCAAAAGTGGCAACTGGCAACACGCCAATGTATTTATAAATAAGGTTGATCTCTTAAAGGTAATGTATTTCAGTAGTTTACAAGTACACTTTAGGATCTTTTCAGTATAAAAATACACGAACAACCAAGTATGAACACGTGGATCATCGTAGGATGTGTGCTGCTGGCTTTTTTATATCAGCTGTGGTTGAACCACGTGGATTACCAGAACAATGCTCGGATGGTCCAGTACATACCTGTCAGTATGTCGTGTTTGTAATCGAAAATATATACCTTCCAGTATGTTATGTTTGTGATCGAAAATTTGGCCCAACGCAACTTAAAAATTACTATAATTGCAGAGAAAGACATAAGTTGTGTGAAGCTCACATTTATGAGAAACTCTTCAACTGTATAGAATTGCCATAGATCCGGTCTAAACGTGACTCCTACCGTTGTGATTGGTCACACTTCACAGGTTGCACTCTTACATGGAATAAACGGACCTTTCATAAGTATCAAGACACACAAGAATTCAGTCATATGTTCTAGTCTACAGCGTTGACATTTGTCATTCACACAATGGTTCAGTCCGTGCTCGTACCCATATAATACACATATATACCGAATTCGACTAGAAACGAGAAGCATCATACATGAGAGTTTATATCTACGTGCATTCTATGCACGCGATTTATTCTCATCCAGAATTTGCAATCTGCATTTTTCTGCACTCGCGATGGAATATACCTATTGTTGTCTCACAACTTGGATGAGTTGTATTCTAAGGCTGATATAGTTTCGAAAAGCACATACGACGACAGGTATAATTCACTTGTATAGTACAGCAGATACACGGGATTACACCTTTCATACATCTCCATAACAGCCTTTGTTGGTTAAGTTGTTGCTGTCATTTAACCCTTGTGATCTGTGGATAGGTATGACACGAATGATTGATTAACATTAAACGCTACAGCGTGGGTGAACCGGCTTGCAGCGTGCCTACTTTTATTTTAACCGAAAAGTTTTCAGATGCGACTCAAGAGTCTGATTTGCAGCACTCGTACTATTCTGTTGCTACCGCTGAAGCGACACACGAAATCGGAGCTAATGGTATTTAGTATCCACATAAGTGAATACTCCTTTCGCTTGCACGATTATATTATTAAACAATAGAAGTCAGAACCTGGTCAACCTGGTTCATCCTGACACTCTATTTTGTATACTCAACGTTAGCACTTGCGCATAATTGATCAGGTAACGTCATATCGGAGGATGCAAGGCGAGACCTTGATAAAGCTGATGCGTACAATGTAGAGGCTGCTTCTAGTCGTAAGAAGACTCTGCGCTTCCTCACATATAATATCTTCATACGACCGCCGGGCATACAATCTGCGGGAACTGACTACAAGGATTTGCGCCTGCAGCTCCTACCCTCAGTTCTTGCCGAGTATGATGTTATTTGTTTGCAGGTGTGTGTGCAGAGTTATTATGTTCAGAAACGCTTGTTCATGCAACGATGGTTGTCACGCGCCAAACAGTTTCTTGCAACACATTATGTTAGATCCATTGCATTGCTTTCAAGATACGATTGAGAATTGGCTTGATTGTAGAATTTGAAAAATCAAGCAATACGAGATGAAAGATATTTATATACAGGCAGCTAAACTTGAACTCATGCGCGTACAGTTGTCTGCAGCGCTTTGTGTCGTTTTCTGATTAAGTCAAATTCTAATTGGGTTCTATCTATATACATAACTGCTGAATTCTATTTGATATCCACCTAAGTGAAACAGGTACACTAAATACTATAGTACGTCATCAGAAGATATAGGACTGAAGTATATCATGACTCACTCTTCAGTGGTTCTATGATCACTAACCGTACCCTGTGCCTTCCATGGATTACTTTTGCCGTCTCGTATATGCTCACGGTAGGAGTTGTTCGGGACAGGCTCCGATCGACGAAACAGGCTTTTGAGTGATTTAGCGAAGCATGGCCTTGGCTACTCTGGTAAGTATTGCTTTAGCACAATGTCAGCATTGAATAATATGCTTTATTGCATATACATGTTGTACATACTTGAATCTCCCGAAATTCTTCTCGCATATGTATTATGCCAATGTCTGAATTCATAGTAGTGCTGCGCGTAGATGTTTTTCAATTTTCCTGTGACCTTCTACAAGCATCGTAGGCGGTGTAATACCTGAAGGCTTATACGATGCTTCTATACGCCGAAGATTCATATTTTTTGTCACTATGTCGCACGCGATATGACCGGGAGACTTCACGTGGATGATGATATATAAACATTACAGAGGTAGAATAATATGGTGTACACCACCAAATTTCGCCCGATACATGCATTCCGTGCACGAAAAAAATTGCAAAACATTCAGGTATACAATCCTTCAACTTTCTCAAGCTTTGTACATCATTTTGGAACATTCACAGTCTTCCTTCCCTACCAACTGGGATATTTTCCACCGAAACTCATTGACGGAGGGGTGACGATAGTATCCCGATATCCGATAGAGTTCTCTGACTTCTTCGTGTACAGTGATGCATACTTACCTACGGCGGATGCGTGGACATCCAAAGGCATCCTTCTTGCACGTGTACAGGTATTTTGTATATACTACTATCAGGTAGATATACATTAGATAGTTGCTGAACTTATAATGTTCTGGCTATGCACTGGATGTGGTATGAGTTAATTGTACGATAGCATGGTCTGATTTTCTTAGAAGTAGGTTGCGCCATGATTTTTCCGGTATACACTATACCTTCAATATCTGAAACAACTTTTTTTTGTGGTGTCAAAGGTACCGCAAGCTGACGGAAATCCTTTGTCGGTGGATGTGTATAGCACACACATGCAGGCGCATGACGCAGAAGACGACAGGTATGCTACTAATTTTGTGCTATCTTCTACGTCCCTTAGGCATTTTCAGTTTGCCACGAAACTGTTATATCTATCAACACATTGCAATTTTCGCGAACCTTCCTGATGCGTTCCTCGACTGTATCGGACGCCCACGTAAGGGATGGCTCCACCCGGAACCTCACGTTACAACGTATAAAGTTTGCTTGCGCAGAATGTGACGTTATTGCTATTGATTTTTGTATAAAATTTCTGATTCCATTCAGGTATACAAGTGTGAGATACAAACAAATTAAGGAGATGCTGGCCTTTGTGAAAAAACACTCGGGTACTGAGAATCATATAGTCATAGCCGGAGACTTTAATGTCAATGGAAGAGTTTCCCGGAGTGATGATCGAGACGGTCCGGTGAGTATTGTGGATGAAGTTTTTATGTAAACATATGAGTGAATGAGTAGTTTTGTCAACGTCACATGGACACGTCCATGGTGCAAATGATTCTACTCACAGGTTTATAACAAAATCTTTAGATACACACACAAGATTAGCCTTGATTTAAGGGTAAAACCTATACAGGTACTCGTATATATACGTATATGATTTCAAGTAGACATAAACATAAACGCTTACTCATGTACATATTTATATTACCAGTCAATTTGACCTCTATAATCAGCGCTATGAGCTCTCTAAGCTGCTGAGGGGTTCTTTGTAACCCCAAAAGTCGTCCAAATGCCAACCGAAATGCGATGATTTTCCCCGATTTGTATTTTTGGTGCAATTGGGCAGCTACACGTGTGTAGCTGGGAAAGGTCTACACACACATGGCAATGACTATTGCCCTGGAAGGTCAGTCTCGCGCGCGGTCGTAAACACTGTGTGTTTATCATCCGCCGCTTTGCAGGAATACCTCAGCATGATGAGTCTCTTCGGATCAGACAGCGCTGATGGGCGAGAATGGATCGATGTATTGAGAAGGGCCAATGACGGCCGTCAGGTACGCGCAAATTTGAATATTAGTTTTGTTATCCGTACTATAGACAAAATTATGTTACTTTTGCGTGTGTACGTTCAGGGATGTGTTTACAATTTTATCAGCCCGACCCTACAAATGTACCTTAAAGGCTGTTTATGATTATAGACCGAGTCATTTTACACTAACTGTGAGTTGGCGAAGTCATTCAATACTAAGGTTTTATTTTCAGTCGAGAAAGTTCGTCTGACGTATGTGCCCTCCACCGACTTAGCTGAAACAAAATCTCACTCTTAGATGTGTAGCTGTGGATCGCCGCATGCGATACTAGGTTCCATGTATTCATCTTCAATTTCTTATGTTAACTTCAACCTTGGTACTCAGATTATCACCGGAGGAGATGAGTATAATGTGCCAAAATTCGGAGCGTCAAAGCCAAAACCTGTTAGTTGTAGTAAGCGTTTAGATTACATACTGACATCGCAAGGCACCGAAGGGAAATTCAGGTCAGTAACTGTTGTGTGTAAATCAAGATATTGATTCGGGCATGTCTACTGTAGTTCTGAATCATCGCTTGCCACTCGTGAACCGATGCAGGATAGTTTGGCACAAGTATAAGATCGACTTGTCTTTCTTTTTTTTGTATATATGCGATGTGCAACTGCTTGCTACCTGATACGTTTCTGGGCATCGGTCGCGTACGGTACAATGTACTATATTCGATATTGTTTCGTCAAATTCATATACCATTCCCTTTCTCCTCATTGTCACGGGACACAGTGCCGTGAACATCGCGGTCCAACCGTTTGAATATAACGATCGAGATGATATCAGCCGCCTGTCAGATCATTTGGCACTCAGTGCTAAACTGCAGTGGGATTGATTGTATCTCCTCAATTCTTGTCAATTTTGAGGTCTTTTTGTATATAGCTCGCTACTGGCACAACTAGATTGGATATGTTTGCTAGTGTGTCAGAATCGAAGTGCAAGAATAGTTTTTGAATATAAAAGTGTGTGAATTGGCGCGTC
>LUCW03000103.1:100000-115000 GCA_001586965.3 Sphaeroforma sirkka | reverse complement strand
GATTGTCTGGAATTGTCAACATGTGTGTAACTAGAATGCACACCATAGTCTTTGCTGCGATTAAAGTTTAGCTGGCAATCTAGCCTTCTCCTACATCTAAGACTTTCAAATGTATGATTCGATATTGTTTGCAGTTCTTGAAACTGGCTTCATGTATAAACTCTGTAGTGGTCAAGTATATGTAGAAACGTATGTTGAATGTGTTTGGTGTGCTGTGCGGGATCATGATTATCGTGGGACGTGTATGTCTTTTATTCTGCGTATATAGCATAAAGATTCTGAATGTACTTGCTTGATAGATATAATGAACATAATGTATCCCAGTATATGTCTTGTGGCAGACCTGTGATAATATCTGTTAAGTGAATGCTACATCACTAGCAAGCATGAACAATTGAGATGTATATATATATATATATATTTATACTAGCAAGTATGAACCATTTGAGATATTATCTATATCCATATCGTATCGTATATATATATATATCTCATATCTGTATCTATATATCTATCGGTTGTATATCTATGTCTATATTTTGTTTGTATGTTATATATATATATATTTCTATATATGAATATATATATATATATATATATATGATATGTCTCTATATATATATATATATGGAAATATGGAAATAGATGTTGTATGTATGCTCTATATATGTACATTGCACAATACATAATATAATATGCATATGTAATGTATAATATGTATGTACATATATATATATATAGTATATGTATATGTATATATATATATACATATATATATATATGTAATACATATAATATGCCATGAGCCATATATATATATGTAATAATATATATGTAATAATAATATTATATATATACATATATAATAATGTATATGTATATGTATATGCATAATAATAATAATAATATATTACATATGTATGCATGTAATAGTAATATTAATATATAATGTTAATGGATGTATGGTGGCAACATATATAACTGTATGTACATATATATGATATACACACATTTATGCACACAATGATGAATAACTAATATGTATATGGTATGATGTGTGTAATGTGGCATGTATATATATTATTATAATAAATATAATAATATGTAAGCATAATAATAAGCCAATATGTATGCTGGTATATTATATGTATGATGGCGTATAATAATAGCATATGTAATAATGGATATGCATGCACACACTGCACACACACCATACATGGAATAATAATAATATACGTACATTAATGAATGTGTATTGTGCAATTATGTATATATATGGCCATTGGTATGTAATAATATGGAAGCAATATGTATGTAATATGTATATATAATAATAATGTATATATATAATAATAATATATATGTAATAATAATATATATAATATATATAATAATAATACGTACATAATGTATATGTATATAATAATACATATACATTACGTAATGCGTATGCATAATAATAATATATGTAATATGTAATATATATATAATAATATATATAATAATAATATATAATATGTAATATGTATAATAATAATAATACATCATAATATATTGCGTGCGCATGCGCATGCATTGCGTACGCCACGCACATTTGCGCACGCACACGCACGCATGCACGCGCACGCATGTATGTGTAACATCATCAATATTAATGTGTTTTGTATATCATATATATCTTCTGTTTATGTTGTGATATGTAATCAGGAGCGCATATGTTGAATGTATGGGATCGTTGTAATATGTAATAATATAAATAATATATAGCCAATAATGTAATGTATAATATAATAACATGTGATATATATAATAATGAATAATGCGTATGTATATGTAATGCGTTTATAGCGAACATGGCCATAATAGTGTAATAATATTTATATGCATATGTATATGTACATGTAAATGATATAATAAATAATAATAATATTATACATAATAATAATAATAATAATAATATTATATATAATAATAATAATATATTAATAATATATGTATGTTATATAATATCATATATGTATGTATATATAATAACTATAATAATATATATATAATATATAATACATATTAATACATTATATTTAACATGTTGACGTTACATACTGCATGGCATATATTTAATATTACATAATATGTATTATGTAATAATATTATATAATATTATATGCTGCACATACGTATTAATATAATAATAATAATAACCAACATATATATAACAATAATAATAATACATAATAATAATAACAATCACATGTAATAATATGCACGCACAACAATTACGCATTATTGCGCACACATAGCAATTGCCAACATTTTGGTTGCATGTATGTATGTAATGTATCCGTATGCGTTTGCGTTATTGATATAATATGCGTGTATGTATATATATATATATAATGTAATGTCATATTATATATATAATAATAATACATATAATAATATTATATATAATATAATATATAATGGCTGTAATAATAATGTATAATAATATATGCAACAATATATGTATATATATGCGTATATAATGGCAATAATGTATAATAATAATAATATATATGTATATATATAATAATACATAATATGTCACTACATACAAAACACACGTCATCACGCATAATCATCATAATGTATGCAATATCATAATATGACGCAGGACAATCACATATTATACATGTATGTGTGCTGTATGCAATGTATGCGTGTGTGTCCGATGTCCTGCGTGTTCATGTCCTGTGCCTGTATTTTCGACATGCTGTATATATATGTGTAATATGTAATGTATGATTTATATATATATAATTATATTAATATACATGTATATATATATAATAATAATAATAATGCGTATGTAAACATGATATATGAACATATATATATATATGTAATATTATTATATATAATAACTATTATGCATAATATATATTATAATATATAATTATAATACATATATAATATATATATAAACAAAATAATATGAATAATATATATATGTATATATTATATATATATATATGTATTATATATATATATGTATATATATATAATATATATATATATATATATATATACACATATACATATTCATATTAGTTTTTTATAAATTCATATTTGTTTTACTATTACTATATATATATATATATATATATATATATATATATATATACACAACAACATACATTCTTACATACATACATACATACATACATATATATATATATATATATATATATATATAATCGTTACATGATGTATGTATTTCGATTTTTCTGCATAAAAATACTGTGATTAGTATTGATGGTTCTCTGGTTGGCGTCTCATAACACGCAATGTTTCCGCAGATTCGCTGATCGAGAGGGCCAAGTATTATTGTTGTATTTTCAGGAGGCCATGTTGTTATATAGAGTCTTAAAAATTGAATTCCTGGCGTAGGCTTTGTCTGTTTAGAAAACTATGCGTTAAGAAGCTATGGTTATTGTATACTTTTGCAAAGTCTATTCTTGTGATTATTGTAGTAGGTTATGGATATTATTATAAACATAGCCTCCTGAAATGATAACACAGGAAGCTATGTTATCTTCTTTTGTTTAGGAGGCTACGTTAAGAAACATAGCCCCCTGAAAAAGAAACAGGGGCTATGTATGAACATAGCCTAAAAAAAGAAAATTGTGAGGTTATGGTATGGAATAAATCATTAAACCCTAGACCCTAAAAGTATATGGGTGTTGACAACACGCAGTTGGCGCCTTTGTCGAAACGTTGATTGGTATGTGTATGACAATGTCTCCAAATACGATATACGGATATTGTGAATGGCTCCTTTTTAGAATACAAATTCTATACTGTTGATATTGAGTGACGAACACCCATATACTATAATCCAAACGAATGCTTGAAACAGATGAAAGGCATACATCGTTAATCATGAAAAGTTCCATATTGCATTTGTAATTTCCATGGCGCCTTTTGGTAGCCTATAGGGTATATTGCAAAATTTCGGACTGATCCAGAATTTAAGCTGCTATCCAGTCGTGATCATTTATAGTCTGTAGTTAGTACATGCTAGTATACAATTGCTATGTTCAAATGTTGTGTGCAGCTTAAGTAGCGAATTAAGAAGCCTAAATAACGTGTTGTTGATGGAATACAAGCTCTCAAAGTGGTGCATGGACAAACATTTAATTTACTAATCGTTGCAAATTAGGAACGCTGACTTCAGCTTCAAGCCCAGCCAAATATGCACATTGATATTGCGCGATGAATAGAACATTCGTGACACTCCTTGCGATGCAGTCGGCACATGAAGTTGTTCAATTCTATATGTGAAAACAGGAATCAATCGATGCTCACTGAATAGTGTGCGCAGCTGAATTACATGTACACAAAAATATATTCAAGGAATATTGTGAAGCAATAGGCATTTATTTTATGTACACTACTAAATTCATCCCCTTAGAAACGCGTTAAAGCGATCTACCCTGTATTTACCAAATCTGACTGGGAGTCGTGTCAATATCAATATCCATAGCTTACTAGTGCATATTTCACACACTTTCCGCTCAATTCCACCGCATGTTGCCAACACAGTAAGCGTGCAGGCGGAGGCGCCTTATCACCGATGATGTTGAAAGATCAATGCCAGAGAAGCAAACTGCAATAGGTATACACGCTCCAAGTTCAACGTGCACCATATTGAAGGTACTTTTGTCTTGACTAGAGCTAATGAGGCCTTCACATATGCCATGTACATCGATAATTAAGAGTAGATACTAAACGAAGATCCCATGCCGCTCAAACACTCGCACTTCCTTCCTGGCTCGTATAGCTTAGAAATCATACATCATAAACCCGTTTGCGTTGATATTCAGATCGAGTTCGATCTCAAATTCTTGGTCGTATACTTCACTTATTTCAGCATCTGGACTTATCATCTCCATGTTTATAGTCATTACATCGTCGCCATATGGCAGTGCTTCATTTTGTAAGGCAAGCGGTGCCGCTGATGAACGATCAATGGCAAAAGCCATGACGATCATTAGAAGAGCTTGTGTATGATATCTCATGGTGTATCTGCTCCCAAGTTCTCTGATTATATGGAAATTCAATGTATTCGTCGAAGTAGAATCCGAAGTATGCTTGAAGTCCTTCTGTTATCAAATAAGTCTGGGTGGGTAACCGATATTTCCATTCAAACAGAGGTAGAGGTGAGACGTTGTTCTTCAACCCTGACGTGTGACTGTCACGGACACCGTCACTCATCATATATACGTAAGCTTCAGAAACGAGACTTATTCACGCTTGTTTGTTTACTTTTTCTTTGTACGCTGATTTCGGTTGTGTATTCGAAATTCACATGGAAAAAGTCCGAAAAACTTACGAAGCCGGAAAAATAGTGAAGCATCATTTAATCAATAATTTTATTTATATTTTGTTATGTAGAGCTACTAGTAACTAGGCCCGAGGCCGCCTCTACTGGTCTCTAGAGAGTATGACTCATTAGTCATTTGGAGAGAAGGCAAATTTAACTCCGTAGAGATGTTCCACGTCCAATAGAGATACGTTATAGCTTTTAATGATAAATTTTATAAATATGGGACCGATAAACTCAAAGACATACAAACATAAAAACAAAATACATTTATAAGACAAAATTACTGGACTGGAGTAAATACATTTTATATTTATTTAGATAGAGGCCGATACAAATGATCAATCAAGGCCAAAGGTGGTATCATCTGGATTCATTTTTCTTGTCTCTTAGGAATGAGGAAGCTGGAATTTGTTGTTAATCAGTAGTAAATACATACTTGTATGTGTCGATAAATTTGCTTTATAAATTGTAAACAAATCAAGTCGTCGAATATGTGGGTTTGTTGAAAGTATCTACTATTTACAACTGGTCTGGTTTAAGTCAGCACTTTTCGCTATGACGACATGCTAGGAACGTCGTAAACTACTTCGTAATGACAATAAGTCCGGTTAACACGTCTTTTGTTACAGTCGGAAGTCCGATATACGTCATGATTAACTAGTTTGCTAAGAAGATATGTCTTTGTCGTATACCAGGCCAGATATACAAGTAACGAGAAATGTAATCACCCTTTTCAGCGTCCAGTGAGAATTTTAAAATGATAGCTTCAGCAACGCCAATGAAATGGAATGGTTTTGTAAGTAAAACTTTGCACTGTTCTGCATTATGGTTTGTTTAATTTTTCAATATATGATTCTGTAGGCCAGCCCTTTTTGGTGTTAAAAAGAAGCATGTTGTTGGAGGTGAGTTTCAAGTATGGATTGAATAACGACACTCTGGAGGCGATATATAATTACACAATCCCTGTCTCCAAATGGTTACGTTAAAAAGCGAAAGGGGTTCCCACGCTTAAATTTAAAGTACCATGTTATACATCAAGAGACACATTTCAGGACCAGTCTTTTATGAATTGCAAAAAAAGTGCCATTATTTCAAAGCATATATGTATAATTGAGTTACATACTCGTATCTGCTAGCTACCTCTGACCCATTAGAATGATTGATCACTGATAATTTGGCTTTATATTTAACCCTGTATCTGACATAATTCGAATTGACATGTCGTAGGAGACAGCGATAAATTCTGAAGTCTATCTCAATTCAAGCTCACACCGCCATTCGAATAGTAAAGAACGCTATTTATATGTTATACGCCATCTAGTCGATTGCAATCCTCCTGCGAGCGCTCCAACCAGTTCAAGTTTACAATTGAAACTCTGGTCTATTATAGGAATCCACCAATAGTCGTATATATACAAAACATTTCTAGTTGCCAGGGTACCCGATTAATGCATTGAATCAACCCGTATGGTATGGTCGCATACATGCATGTGGGTTCATTTATGTACAGTTTATTCAGCAATAAATAATTTAAATTGTCCTTTGCAGCATATTAAACGGTTTTGTCTAGAAAGCATCGTCTCTATACGATTTCAGTACTTTATTAGTTGTCACGTGTAAAACTTACTTCACAACGAGCACATCCTTTACGACAAACGATGTGAGCAATTAGAAACCACAACCAGCACATCACTCACGACAAACGCCTCGCACCACAGTGATGTTGTCTCTGTTCATTGACTGTATAGAAATGGTCACTAGGAACTGCGAACGATTGAAATTGACACACGACAGCTGATCAAAAAGAAGTTCAAAGGCGTCACTGACTACTAAGGGGAACGCTGTAAATATTTGAATACATTCGCGGCTTCATCCCACGCTTGGCACCCCATGATAGACACTCATCAATGTCACCGTATTGTACAAGGTAATGGTAGAATCAAATCGTTGCATACACTTTAATATCAGATATACACTGCCCAGATGTTGATTACTTCCGAAATGTTCAGGTGGTACTTATTGTAAGCATTAACCGTCTTTGGGTGGCATAGGAGAGCGGGGAATTTCCACTTGCTGTCCGTCTTTGTTAGTGCCCATCACCTATGCGTGTACAGTGGAATATGGAGGTGATGAAAAGTATAATACACACATTATATACTAAGCACGGAAGACTCCTTCATAGTATTATGAGCTGGGTGATATTTAAGATGAGAACGATATATTTTTGTATAAGGCACGTCTTGCAATAGGAGTAGAACAAAAGAGCCCATATTTTTCTATTAGCAAATAAAAAAAAGAAGAAAATAGATACGCTTGACCTCCTCCAATAATCTCACCTTCATCACTCCATTTTTTTCTAATCGGTTGAATAGTGTCATCAACTTCTCAGCCTCTCGTTCCTTGTCCTCCTCACTCAGACCTTCCATAGGGTTGGGTTTGGTGGAGAAATAACTGATGTCGAGAGCATAAATTTGATATGTATCATTATAACGTATTGCAATTTGGTTGCTACGTATACCGAACTCCAAGAGGGATATTAAGATCCAGAAAACTCCAGAGTTCAACACGTGGTCACCTGATTTAGCGATGAGTCAGAGTTTCCGTTGGTTTCGCGTGGAACAATTTGCTTAAGTGAGGGCAGAATAAAGAATCAGATCAATGGTGCTTCTCCCAACCGATATTCCACAATGTAGCAACGTAAGTGGTATATGCGATTCGCAGGCGGGCATTGCGCACGGGATACGGAAATGTGCACAAAAAGAGGACAAATGTAACTAAACGTAGAAATCGGAACGAAAAAGACTGCACCACTCTCACACATTCACGCCAGAAAATCACACACCTTCCCGTAACCGGGTTGATCTTCGGTTTAACACTGGGTTCCGCTTTACTCGAACTCGAGCCCGCGCCCGTGCCTGACGTTGACATATGTTGTGTGCTTGTACTCCTTGCAATGTCTTCGGCCAGCTTTGCATCGTTGATTGAATCGCTTCCATCGTCATCACTCCCGCCACTATCGTCCGAGTACATGCCGGGTGACGTAGTGAGGTCGGACCCCCCCGATAAAAGTCCCTTGCTGCACATACCGATGGAATAAATAAATAATTAGTACAGGTATAACGTTTATATACGTACATGTATATATATATATATAAACACACACACACACACACACACACACATATATATATATATATATATACATACACACACACACACACAAATATATATATATACACACACATACACACACACACACAAATATATATATATACACACACATACACACACCCACACACACATATATATATATATACACATATATATATGTATGCACACGCGCCCACATATATATACACACACACACATATATATATATGTATACACACACACACACATATATATATATATAAATATACACACATATATATATACATATATATATATATATAAACATATACATAAACATAGCCATAAAAATAAACATATAAACATATGTATATATATATATATATATATATATGTTTATATATATATATACATATATATATACATATAAATATACATAAAAATATACATTTACATACATATATAAATCTAATATAAATATAAATATACATGTATACTATGTATACTATATATATATATATATATATATATACAAACATACACACACACACACACACACACACACACACACACGATATATATATACGTGTCTCTCTACGTCATAGACTGGATCTCATGCAAGGGCTGGTCGCAGGTTACAATCTACTTGTAATCTATTACCTTCAGTGCCCTATGTGAAAGAAGATGATTCTTAATACATTGCTGGAGTACATTGCAAACGGGATAATTTGCTGAAGTACTGTTAATCAAGTCTTCAATATTATTTATGCTCGAACGACAGAGCAAACTTTCAGACGGGTGATCGGTAAAAAACTCTGAACCAAAGGTGATTGGTTATTCCGATATTCGGTCTGACATTTTCTGATATATAACACTCATAGGCGTAAGGGCTACTTGTATACGAAATAACATACAAGGTTAGGTTGACTTCGAAATACGGATGTGAAAGCGTAAAGGGACCAAGAACTCAATGTACTCAAGTTGCCGTCGTGCTTATCACGTCTCGACAGCCGCAAGGGTGCGCATGTTTCAAGAGCCTTTGACCTGCACTCACTGAACCCAAGATCCAACACGACAGACAAATCAGACAATAACCGTAGACTGCGACCCACCTGGCGAGCAGGCCAGCCGCATTGCCGTATCCGGTGTGTCTAATGAGTCTATTCATATCTTCTTTGCACAGTACATATAACATGTCGGCTACCAGGTCCTTCACATTCATGTGGATCGAAGTCATCAGCTTCACCAGGCTGCCTCTCACCGTGTCCTCCTGCGAAAATGTACCGTGTGTGCAGTTGTGTTAGAATTGAATCATAACTGTATCCTGCTTTGTGTCTGTTCACCCGAACTATTCAGCGATGTCAAAAACGGATCCACATGAATCGACCACGAAGTTCAGAGGCAAGACTCACGGAACAGGTTACATCGATAAGCTTGAAATTCTTAAACGTTTCCAAAATGAAGGAGGCATTCACGAGTCTGTATGCATGTTGGTCACTATTTCCAACTTATAAAGTTCATGCCCGAAGACAGCTTCCAAATAGCACAAAACGATATGAAAAACACACATACATATAATAAGCAGACGAATCTCAAACCCAAACGAACCCATGAACAGACTCAAGGTTTATCGCGACGGTAGCAGTGGTTGAACATGCACATCCGAAGCATATTCCCATCCAGAACTACGTCCTACACTGAGCGCCGAAATAGTAAACACCACACTATCACCACAGTGAGTGGATCAGTATGCGCGAGTGTCTCAGCCCACTTTTGTACGGTCCAAGCATATGGCTACATACCTGCTCAGGTCTCAGTGCACAGTTCTCCCGTGTACGCCTGGGGAGTATCTTTGCTCTCAGATGTCTCCGTATGACAGGTACTTTGTGCGCATATAAGCGTGTCACAGACAGCATCGGCAGCAGTTGGTGTTGTTGATTTGCCTTGGCCGTGGAGTATATATACGCCACCCACATGTCGATGGCTTGTGTATCTGGTTCGCTCGCCTCTTTACCCTTCACATTTCTAGTGACGTTCGTATCAGAACCAATTCTGACGGCTTCAGAGTTCGGCTCAGAACTTATGCTGATCTTGTCCACCCCTTCAGCCACAGCACCCCCCTTCCCATCCCCATCCCCATTCCCTTCGGGGCCATGCTGCCTCGCCACTTCAAGGATAGCACTCTCCACACCGTCAGGCGTGTTGTACAGCACCGAGAATGCACTGTGCACCGAGTTACACGCCAGAGATACTGGCTCCGCATATCCCTTGGCGTAGGCGTGCCTCTTCGTGTGTACACTGCTGGCCGTAGTGTCTCCCTTGGGGCGGGTGCTCTGTGCGGCTGCTGCCAATTGGTTCTCATACGCTGCGCATAGAAGTGCGTCACATGAGATCAGCACACCACGCAGCGGATACTAGGTTCTCAGATATATATACAAGGGGAGTTGCAATATTGACATACACATGATCTCGCCATGTAGGTAGAGCTTCACCCACTGTCTTACGGTTAATTCGAGCAGGACTTGAGAGCTTGTCTGTGAACGCTCGTTCAGGACTGGCTCTCTCTATGAACGTCAATGACATCCGAGGTAACGTATAGTTTCTGCCTATTTGAGTACAGGTGCCATGATGCGATGCACAATACACATCTTCTCCAGAACAAACCCTCAATAAAGTAGATCATGTGATAGTCGTTCACTGATGCAAACAACCCGCCAGGATTCTGTATCTCGGGCGGGGTTGCCCACGTCAACTACTCTGCTACACCCTTGTGTCTCAATATATCTCGGAACAAACCAAAAGCCATATGCAAAATCAAGCACTTACGACGCACAACTCGATGCACCAAGCTATATTGTCAATAAATTCTATATACGTCAGACCGAAAAGGGTTTGCATCAGAATAAGGGTTGAACAAAAACGACAAAATAGTCACACGCGCGCACTGATGGCACACAAGCTACAAACATACCTGTGCTAAAGTGTACGTACACACACGCCACGAGTCTTTTAAACATTGCCTTCTCTTCCGGCGTGGGATCGGGATCACTGTTTTTCTTTGCGCGGAATTGGCTAAATCGGCCGGTGACGCTAAACAGTATGTTCGCCAGTTCTGTGACCACATTTTGTGCCGCATTAGGTGGTTCGAATTCTCTTGTAGCATCTTCCGAGGTATCTGATAATAACGCATGGTGAGTGTACACAACTGGTGAATAGCAGCATGTTGTACCATCTCGGGTATAGTTTCAACCGTCAAGCCATTTTGAAGATAGAGAGATGCGGCATATAATTTACTTACGGATGGGTTCGAAAATACGCTATGCGGGGTGGAACACTACTCAACTGCTCAAGTGCAGGCAACATACTACGAGCACAGGCACCAGAACAAAGAGTGTGTTGTTTCAAACCCTTTCGAGAAATGTGTGCTCGGTGGTGTTGTTTAACAGGTACCCATGTGATGTTAAGCCCTACTACATATGGGCATATGCCCTCCGTCGTAGTCTGACAAGTCCTGCAGCGATGTTGCAAGCGAGCTCACGGAACTGCCATAGGCTAAGCGCCCCAATAGTTTGAATACACCCGACCACTGGGTATGAATGTGGTAATGAAGCGAGCCTACGTCATAAACAACCACTCGGTCTTGTACCTGCCATTTGGGACGGCAGCTATGGGAGTGTTTCCCACGAGAACACACGTCAGCCCGAGCGCTACTACATAGGCAAAATACAAGTACCCAAAATCACGCACGCACGCACACACGCACGCATCCTGGAGGTTAAACACACGCAGATAAGAGTGTATATTGCCACAGACTGGACATACCCGAGTTCTGCGGCCTCAGTCCCACCACAACCTCAAGCATCTCCACACACAACCGCTCGCCGTCATTCTCAATCAGTTGTTTCACCGCTGCTGGCGTTGTGGCCACACCCACGAACAGCAGTCTGAGCGCATACCACACATACGCGTGTGCGTGTGTGGGCGTAGGTGAGCCCAACACTGTCTCGTGCGCTTGTTTTAGTATCGTTATGGGGCCATCAAGCTCTATGAAAATATCTTGTTGTGCGGGATTGCTGTGTGTGGCGTTTACTAGACACTTGATGCCTTCTTCGTCGGCTCGGACAGAATGCTTGGTGGCCTAAAAAATTCAAGGGATTTTATCGATAAGTGACGATGTACGCACGGGCGAGAGATAGCACAATGCTTAATGGTATATGTATTCAACCAAAAGCGAATAATACTCCTTGTACATAGTTGTACACAGGGAAAACACAAGCGTGATGGATGTACACCAGTGGGTGATGTGTACTAAAAAGAAAATGGGGTGCCGAACAATACCACAATACGCTGATAAGCTGTAGACGTGTGCGTAGGTTAGAACATATTCCCAAGAAGGACCAGCAGACGGACACTTTCATCACACGTGATAATACGACTCCTGATGCGCAAACCCTGGTCTGGAACGCACCCAACATCGTTCGCAACACAAAAACTACATACCACTAGCTGTTGGCAAGCGCACCTTAGCATGATTTGCAGAGACTGTTTCTCGTGCAGTTGCTTTAGGCCTTTCCTTTCCCTACTCAGTAACCGTAGAGCTAGCATCGCATACCCGCTGAATCCGTCGTTGTCCCAGGCTGTACAATCACGAGTGACGACAAGTTAAATGTCTGTGAGTTGTATTACTTTAAACGGGGGTTCAATGTACTGGTGCATCGGGTGGCTATTATAGACACCCGACAAACATATCAGCATGGTGGAAACTCGACTATTAACAAAGAGTACTATTTAGAAGCACTTTGCTTAGCAATGTGCTATCTCCAGTAGTCTAAACATGCCAAATAATAGTAATATACGAAAAGCAACATGGCCGTGCATAAAATCTACGAACTATATGTACATGAAATAGGCGCACAAGTTAAAATCCGTACATACATACATACATACATACTTATGCTATATATATATATATATATATATATATATATATATATATATATATATATATATATATATATATATATATATATATATATATATATATATATATATATATATATATATATAAATACAAGACATCACAGACACACAGAAAAATGGACACAAACACACACACACACAGACACAGACGCAGACACAGGACAATCTGACACAGGACATACAAACAATGCATACATGTATATGTATATATAAATATATATATATATATTTTATATACATATACACACCCTTAAAACACGGTCAACCCCATCCGCGTATATATATATATATATGCATACGCACACACATATCATTATATATATATGCATATATATATATATATATGTGTTTATTATATAATATATATATATATATATATAATATATATATATATAATAATATATATGTATATATATAATATATAACATATATATGTATATACATAATATATATATAATATTATAATGATAGAACATATTAGAATATATAGGAGAATATATGTATATGTATATATTATAGCAATATTATATAATATATATATATATATATAATATGTATATATATATATACATATGTGCAATACATGCACACACACACACACACATCACATCATCATGTTATATAGCATATACATATATATATATATATATATATATATATATATATATATATATATATATATATATATATATATATATATATATATATATATATATATATATATATATATATATATATATATATATATATATTTATATATTCATATACTAATACATATATAATGATGATGCATTCATCAAGTATGAGAGATAAATGAGATAGTACAAGTCTTCTCACATAAATAGGAAAACAAATTCAGATACTCTTGTACTGTGGTATTGCAAGGCGCCTCACATGAAAGTTTACACTACCAGAACGTAAATATGTAAATCTCCCAAAAAGGCCTACACACCTTCGTCATCGAGTCTATTGAGAACATCGGCAATAAACTCTTCTTTGATAGAAATAGGATAGCCTCGATCACAATATGTATGTGACCCATCATTGTTCTCCGTAAAGAGCTTTAGCTGTGAAGAGGCATCCTCAAACGCTCTGGATCTGCTCTGAGTATCTTCGCACTGCTCCCATTGTTTGGTTGCTTCCAAGTAGTCAGAGAGCTCCATGTCGAGTATTGATAACAATCTTATCAGTGACGATTGCTGCCGTGACTTGAGTTATACATAAAGATCACTGCTATGCCTGTATAAAAAATTAACCATATATGTGTACATGCAGATGATATGTAAATCGAACTGCTTATAGACTGAATTATTATTGAGCACTTATAGCTTATTATATATCAATCACACCGAGGTGTGTGATTTTGGCTACAGTACAGAGCGTCCCCATATAAACAAATATATACACAAACGTAATCGTGGCTCATCAGTCATGAGCTATTTTTTTTATACTACATGCAGTACTATTACTACTGCATAGTATGTAGTACTAAAAATGAAATATTTCAAAAAGTGATGACACGA
>LUCW03000103.1:80000-97500 GCA_001586965.3 Sphaeroforma sirkka | reverse complement strand
CATATGTATATATATATATATATATATATGTTTGTATATATACACATTTATATATATATATATAATATATATATATATATATATATATATATATATATATATATATATATATATATATATATATATATATATATATATATATATATAATATTCATATCTATGGTCATGCTGATAATCATGTTCATGTGAGTTTTGTTTTTGTTTTTATATCATTATTCGCCTCCATATATATAGTGTTTCAAACGTTCCTATACAGATTTATACGTGTGTATGTCAATGGCGTATATTAATTTACATATATATTTATTTATGAAATTGTGAGCGAACTACATATATGTATAAACGTGCGCATAAAGGTCAACCATTTGTTTGTTCCGTATGTACGTTTGCTTGTTCCCGTTAATATATTTGTATGTAGCTGTTTGATATTTTGTGGCATGTTAATTTCCTTTGGCTTCATATATATTTTATCGTGTATACATACCTTCGGAAATATTCATCATGTGCGGATATTCAAAGTGTGTTTGTCCGTTGATGGCTCTGCTCGTATGTGTGTTTTTTCGCTTCTTGACGAACTTTTCGATCCGACGCCACATACACAATTCTATGCATGTCACAGGGTTGGCGCTGTTCTGAGCAGCTTTTATTTCCTTTGCCGTACACCTAACAGATCGAAGGGACAACACAAAAGATACCTACGAGTCCATCTCATCCGAGGCTGCAACTCAAGGCGCACAACGATGTATGTTAAGAAGTCGAACGCTTGTATCTGAAACTACTGGAACTACGAGTTGAATGTGTGCAAGTTTGTTTACATACATTTTGTTTGCGTATATGGCTTTAAGAGGTTATGCCCCGTCGCCCAATGCGTTTTGAACGCGGTATAATCAGGCAACCTGTGTCGCGTATCAAATAACACCATAGTGCACTTCTGTAGGTGGGAGTGAGTACGCCTAAATTGAGGCTTTGTGGAGCGTAGTCCACATGGAATCTCAAACAGGTGTACACGTATGAGAGATATTCTGCAAAGTTTTGAGTATTACAATACACAATGAAATTCCATGTTACACCCTGGTAATGTGACATTTTGTGTCACGAGGATGATGCTCCATTGGGCAGTAATCTCATCTCGTCAGTGTCTTTTGTGTGTTTTTGTGTTCTGATGGTTATGTTCGTCTCGCAAAATTGAGCTTTTCATCTTTCTGAAACCTTCGCCGGATTGCTTGTGAATGTACAGTGGTATTGGGTTCCCTCATGATGGCAGTATATCTGACTAGGCTGTTTCTGTGTACGCTGTATTCACGTGCTTTTCAGCTACTTCAGTGTGTATTTCTACAAAGCACTGTATACTCTTTGCAAAACATTATGACGAGATAGTAGTATTAGGGGCTTATGTCAGCCGACTATATAAGACTTGTCTTATGTTTGTTTATTCGAGACACCGATATACCTGCTTAATCCTGTATGAATAAACATTCAATCGCCTGCCCAACAGCCGTAGAAGGATACATTGTTGTGGGGACGCACATACACGAGGAAGCACAGGAAGATCACATCTTCGAGGCTTTCGGAGACTTCGGTGAGATAAAGAATCTGCATCTCAACCTGGACCGACGAACCGGTTTCGTTAAAGTATGTGAATTTAATTCAACCTATGCAGTTTGGATGGAAGTAGCAGTGAAGTGCATGGTCAGTCGGATACATGGGGTACGATGGTGTCTATCCTACCCTTTCTGTATTAACTTTGTATTCAGATCGTGCATCTATTCGTATTATCAGAGCAACCTGTTCATAAACCAGTATACACGCAGCCACGAACTCTTACTTGCGGCTCATGAGTACTCGACTAACCGCTGCTCATCCATCATTGTGAAATACAACCGTGACGGCAGGTTGTGTGATGAGTTGTGTATATCGAGCACATGGGCGGTATCGTTTAACCACTGAAGACCGCACTTGGGAGAACCTTTTAGATAATTTCGCACAAACTTGTGAGTGTAATTGGTTGTGCATTTTGGTGTTGAGTATCTATAGGTCAATTGAGTATAGAAACGGTCACAGGCATACGTTTGCATATGCACAGTCCTATTGGGTATATCAAGCTCATTGCCAAATCTGGATACTTTACGTTGTGTCTTGTCCTTGGTCGAGTTTGCTAAAGTCTATTCATACACCTGTAGGGATACGCTCTAGTAGAGTACGGCACATACGAAGAAGCACAAGCAGCCATCAACGGTCTGAACGGTACCGAACTTCTGGACCAGACGATCGCCGTTGATTGGGCGTTCGTTAGTGGCCCCGCAACAACAGGCAGAAACGGTGCACGCGGTGGAAGGTAGGTATACATGTGGGGAGGGGGGTCTGAACTGACTTAGGGGGGGGGGGGTCTGATATCAGCAACGGTACTATCGGTCAGGTATCGTCTCTTTGTTTGTGAAGAGTGCATGCGTAATCGCCGTATGTTTGTACACTGGTAGTCATATGGTCAGCCTTGTACGACCAAGGTACTTTTTAAGAGGACTGTGTTGTGAGGAGGCGTCGTATGAATGTGTGGTGTGTCTCTCTTGCACACTCGTATCATTGTATATCTCGTTGTAAGAGTGCCTGTAGGATAGCTGTGTTACAACAACACGTTCGCACAGTTGTATGGTTCATGTAGACAGACGCGCTAGAAAAACAAACAACAACCTACTATTCTCGAATGCGGCTTTCCTCATTTATTCGCCAATAAACTAATTAATCGTTTCGATACCGTTAATACCAGGGCTGCAAGGCGATAAACGAACAATCGGAAGGATTCAAGACAGCTTTAGCTTCATACCGCCTGGTAGAATAGACGAGCATCGACGGTTCGTTGTTAGAGGACCAAATCAAAGCTTGCCTGTTGTGTACGACATTGCGTTGTGTACGCGTACATGATCGAGAGAGCATTTTAAAGCATGCTTTCCTAGCGGTTGGCACCTACGAACCGACTGAGTTTCCGAATGCACCTCATCTTTGAATCGTATGGATGCTATCTGTCAAAGAACAGCCTTGAGACGAAACATGGCAAGTTTCGGGGACTTGTTCTCGAAGTCCGCTTTGAAAGTGACGAAACGTCACCTCAGGGGTCACATTTCCAGGGGCATTCTAAGGCAATTTCGGATCTGAGGCTAATTATACAATAATAAAACACAGAATCACTTGACAACTTGCCAGTGTCGCCCATGCGGTTGCGTATAGGTGCTTGCATTTGAGGTTGTAAATTTGAGATCACGGTTTCTCGTCTACACTGTTCGTATATACTACTACTTCGATACATGTTTCTTGAAATGAAATGCGTATGACTAGTTATACGGTATATGTATGTGTTTGTACAGGCACATTTCAAGAATAGGTTCGACTGGCTCTATCTATTTTTTTGTTGTACACATAGGTACGAATATGAGAATGAATTTGAAACAAAAAACTTTGCTGACATAATATATATATATATGCATATATATATATATATATATATATATATATATATATATATATATATATATATATATATATATATATATATATATATATATATATATATATATATATATATATATATATATATATATATATATATATATATATATATATATATATATATAATAATATATGCATATATTATCTATACATGTATATATATGTATATATATATATATATATATATATATATTATATATGTATATGTATATTATGTATGTTCAAAATATATGCATACATGCATTATATATATATATAATATATTATTATTATATATGAATATATAATATGCATATGCATGCATAATAATATTAATATTATGTAATATATATATAATATTAATATATATATATATATATGTATGAGAGTATTTTTTTCTCAACAATGATATAAAAATATATTCTTTGGTTTTGATTACGTTAAATATAATTAATTTTTAAAAAAATCCAAAAATGAATAATAATGATAATATGCATGTTATGTACATATATATGTATGATATTAATATATATAATATGTATAATATATATGTATATATTATAATAATAACCATAACATATAACAATATATATACTATAAATGCGTTACTGGTTTAATGCACATATGTAGCCAGATAGATTTTTTTTTTGATGTTGCGTATGCATACATAAGATGGATGTGCTAACAACATATACATAACGTAACACATATCATCATGCATCATAGATAATGTTACACACGCACGCACGCTATATGTATAATATATATTGTTGATATATATTGTTGGATATATATATATATATATATAATAATAATAATATATTAATGCACATACATAAATAATAAATACACATACACGCACGCACGCACGCGCGCACGCACGCATCATCATGCATCATAATAATATGTAATATATATATATATATATAATATATATATATATATATATATATATATATATATATATATGCGTATATACATATATGCGCACATAATATGCACTGCATAAATATAATAATAATATGCGTATGCGTGGCATACTTGCATACACGTATGCGTACGTACATGTACATAGATTACGAAAATATATGCGTTTTACAATCACATTTACGTTTTACGTCTGCGTTTGCATACGTCTGCGTATATGTACATACACGTATGCATACGTATATGCGTTTGCGTTTTACGTTTTACGTATGTGCATGACTATACATATACGTAATGTATATGTTTGCATTAAACACCTGCACCTGCACAATGCGTCTGCACAAAATGCGTTTTTACGCACGCACGCACGTACGCACGTATCATATATAATAATATAGTATATAATATATATATATATATATATACAATATATAATATATATATATAATATAATATGTAATAATATGTATGTAATATATATATATAATATATAATATATATATATATATATAATAATATATATACATAATGTGTGATGTGTGTATGGTCACATCTACATGCGTGATTCGTGTTGCGTATGCCTAATACATTACGTTTACGTATACGTACAAGGATAAATATGCATATACATACGTAATGCGTATGCGTTTGTTGCATATGCATACATGCATGCGTATGCACATATGCATATGCATATACGTACGCACGTATACATTTTCACATATACATGTACAGATGCATAATGCATTGGTATGCATATACATATACATATACATATACATATATATATATACATATACATATACATATACACATACATATACATATACATATACATATACATATACATATACATATACATATACATATACATATACATATACATATACATATACATATACATATACATATACATATACATTCGTGTAGACACATGTGTATCTATTTATATGCACTAGGTACGTACCATACGAGTCAGTGGACATAAATTACACTGAAATAGTGTTCGCGTCTGTATCTAATGTGTTCAGTTCCATTAACCTGTAATTTTTAATTGCGTATCTTATGTGCATAAACTCATGAATCATTTCATAGTATATGTTCTACCGAGATAATACACAGGCTGTTTTAGCGTCCATCTATTGAAGACATTCACACCTTCCCAGTCGTGTAGATAGTACAATCAAACTTTTGTCAAATATGTGTGCAATGTACATGTTTTTCAACAACAAAATTGTTGTCCAAAATTTGAAATTGTCCAACCTACCAGTGACATCACTGATATCACAATCTTCAGTCACAAATGCTGAGAATAGAGGCACTAAGAAACAGAGAACTCGGAATTCCGAAGAGCGCGAAAAACTATATAAGGAACAAAAGTGTGAAAATAAAAAAATTCACTTGAGTTCTGATATAAAAAAACACACACAAAAAACCAATATAAAAAAGCCTGTCGTCCCGTTGCTGGCCCATGTCAGCCAATTAAATTAGTCAGGGTTGTCCTAAATATGTTCGATACGAAAAAACATGAGGCCCCAGAGCCTCCCGAGGCCTGAGTCCCTGACTCAGCCCTGTGAGCCTCAGTGAGGTCAGCTGGCCGTCAGGTGTCCCGCGTATGTGATATAGGGTATAGACCATAGACTGATGCATTGTATTGATATGTATTTAGTATTTTTATATGTATTAATTAAAAAATATATATATAGAGAGGTGACCTTTTTATTATTTTCAGGTGACTTTTTGCCAGCAGGTGACTGGTCTAAGACTTTGAGTCTCACACGGTCACGGTGATTATTTATTAAAAAACTCTTCTTGGTCTGGGCCTCTGGTGGGGAGTGGGCAGTGGGTCTGGGGCACTGGGGAAGTCTGGAGTCTCAACTCTCAAGAAGTCTGGGATTCTGGGCGCCGGCGAGCCGAGGGCCTGAAGCCCTGAAGGCTGAGCCCCGAGGCCCGAGGTGCGACGGCGTGATAAAGAGAGAGAGAGCTGAGAGCTGAGAGAGGCCGTGGCCCGCTGTGGGGCGTGGGCCCTCTGGCTCTAGCCGCTGAGGCTCTGAGTCTGTATTCTGACTGTCTGAGCCTCTGAGCTCTGATGACTGATAAGGTCTTATTTTTTACCTCTATTTTTAAAACAAATATATATAAAAATACTTTTTTTGAAAATAATAGAAACAAAAAATTGAAAACATAAACCAAAACAGAATTTAAAAAACCCTTAATTTTATGCTCATAAAAAGTGTTTATTTAAAAAAAATATTAGCTTGACCATTGAAAAAAAATGAGGAAGAACGGACGAGCCCGTAAGTATTTAGGACCAAAAAGGTCTGAAATATTTGTGCAAATATATGCGACCAAAAAGGTCCTGCGACACACTGCGATTCACTCACCAGCGTGCGATATTTTTTTCTAAGTATCTCATCATCACTGTATCGATTAGATAATTAGATTTCCATGGTGAATAATCTATAGATGTTTTATGTTTAAAAAAAAAAGGCTCAGAAAAATTGTCAACAGAAACAATGTGCTTGCAGCGTAAATACACTCTTGCCTGGGGTCTTAGATCTGTAAAATTGCCGGGGGTTGTACTATCCAATAGTCTACGATATTTGTTTTATAACACACGGCTAAAATACTCACATAGGAACTATGAAGAGTGGAATTTTCATTTCTGGGTTGGCTTGAAAATCTGCGGTGTTCTAGTATATGGCAGCAATGGGCGATGACCTGAGCTGTGCAGGATGTTACCTGTGCGGCTTTTACAATAATTCTGGACACTCAATTTATACTTCGCAAACGGAATGTATCTTTTGCTATATAAATAATACCTATGAACGATAGTTTTCATCACACTACATCTTACAAATCATCGCCCGATTTCTCCAGCGTTAATCCAAAATCATGCAATTTACATCTGCTATTGTTCTGATCTGCGCCGCCGCTACGGTGCAAGCTCATGGATTCCTACGTAGCCCAACAGCCCGCGGAGGTAATTCCGCTGGCCCCTCTTCAGCAATCTGTGGCAAAGGAGGCACCGGAGCTGGCAATATTCGAGCAACATACGTTCAAGGTCAGACCATTGAAGTAGAGTGGGAGACAACTATCGCCCACAACAACGGCTTTGTCGAGATGCGCATTTGTGACCAACAGCAGGTTTCCAATGGATGCCTGAATGAGAACCTGCTCAGACGCGCCGACAATGGCCAAACTCGTGTCAACAATGTCAATGGTAGGCAACAGTTCAGTGTTGAGTATCGCCTTCCAGCAGACCTGACCTGTCCAAATGGTTGTGTGATGCAGTGGTTCTGGGATACCCCAAACAACGGCGAGTACCATGGCTGTACCGATATCAGAATCAATCCCATGAACGTTGGTATTCCTGACAATGGTAACAACGGAAATAATGACCAGGACGTAGTCGAAGACGAAAATGAAGAGGATGAAGAGGATGAAGACGAGGATGGGCAGCCTCAGAAATCCGGCAATAATCCCCTGGAGATAGTCTGTTCCGAGCGCGTATCCGAGGATTCCTGCCGTAAACGCAATCGTCAGTTGGTTGGCAACCGTGCGTGTTGCAGATTTTCAAATAAGTGCCCCGGCTACGCTTCCTCCAAGTGCCTAGCCGACCGTTGCTGTGAGTAGAAAACCAAAACAATTCAAGCGATAGTGCTAGCTTGCAACTACAGTACACCTTTCCCCTTTCGATTGGATCACGCACGATTGCTCTGTAAGCCGCGTAGTACAACCAGGCGCAGGAAGATACAAAATGGTTTAGACAAGCTAAAACGTACGAAAATAAAGCGACCAGCTCAACGTCGAATTGCTAGCATACTTACGAGAACACTGTAATGGCCAATTAAATTTTGATAATAATGCTCCTATAAAAATGTGTTTGAACCATATACAACTACATATACATTTGGAGAACCAGTGTTGTCGCGCGCGATATTGACCGCATTCTCTTAAGTATAACTTGATATTCGTAGTAATGGCCAATTAAATTCTGATTATAATACTCCTATAAAAATGTGTTTGAACCATATACAACTACATATACATTTGGAGAACCAGTGTTGTCGCGCGCGATATTGACCGCATTCTCTTAAGTATAACTTGATATTCGTAGGAATGCGCTTAAGCGTACCCACATAATCTGTCAGTCGTTATTAGTTTTGGGGTTGTGGTGCAGTCGAGGGTGTCAGTCTGCTGCTACAATGATATACTGATACCTATTGAATATTATTGTCTGGCCAGAGTAGTAGTTCCGCCCGCTCTTCTTCAGTATTATCTGCGGCTGTGGCGGCACCTGAGCTGGTGGTATTTGAGCTAAATACGTTCAAGGCCAGACTATTTAGGTGGAGTGTGAGACTACTCATGCTCACAACGACGACTTTGTTAAGATGCGCATTTGTGACAATCAACAGGATTCCAAAGAGAGTCAGAATGATGATGCTCAGACGCGCCGGCAATGGATAAAATCGTGTGAACAACGTCAAAGGCAGGAAACATTTCAGCGTCGAGTATCGCTTTCCAGCAGACATGACCTGCCCAAATGTTTGCGTATTGCAGTGGTTCTGGAATACTCCAAACATTGCAATCTATTTTGGTGATACGCAATCAATTTTGGGTTGCTGATAAGTTGAGCAGGACGAGGAAGAAGAACAAAATGAGGAAGGGGAGGAAGGGCAGCCCCAAAAGTTCGATAGCAATCACTTAGAGTTTGTCGTCCCGAATGCGTACCGAAGAATTCCTGTCGCAAGCACAATCGCCAGCTAGTTGACAACCATGCTTGTTGCAGATATAAGTGCGCCGACTACTCTCCTACCGAATGTCTCAGCAATCATTGAAGCAATTCAGGCGATAGCGCTATCCTGCTTCAAGCTTTTTCGATTGGATGACTAACTTCACATACATTACCGCGTGTGTATATGAGGCGTGGAGTGCATAGTGCATTCAGGGGTAGGATGATAATACATGTTATAGACAAACTAATATATCAGAGTAGAGACACCATCTACAAGCCGAATTGCTAATATACTTGAATCTGGTTTGTCGCGCGCGATATTGGCCGCGCCCTCATGTGTGCAGTTTAATGAGAGTGCTCAAGCATTCGTAATTGATGATGAAGCAAATATATATGTTCGCGCAATTCAATATGTTATAATATGAGGGTTTGTACCATTGTACTAAAGGCTTTGTACTCTTTCTTGTGTCCCGTTCTAAATTGCTGCCGCCAATGTTTTTAACTATTCAGCCTTTTTTCCTTAAGCCGACGTGCTGTCAGTTTTTGAGGCGCTTTATAATATCAATATTATATACGGAGTTGTTCTCCAAGACATAGTGGGGCAAGCTCATCAGGGTCGGCTTGTCTAATTTCCACACTAGCCAAGCAGCCGTACGTTTAAACCGCAACTTCTCGACATTCCGACATGATTGGTACCAAGGTAGCATACGGACATGCCATCTCAGCGCGTTGGTGTACATACAAACCTTAAAATGAGTATATCTCCAACATGCAGCATATGCGGTAGGTATGTATTGCGATTGTATTCAATATTCCTATGTGACATACCCGATACCGCCAATGTGTTTCAATACACTTTATTTCATTACACACGTATAGATATATATCGATCTATCATCACACTTGTATAGTATAGTTCACCTATAAGATATAGGAAGCGTCGAGAAATCTGGTAAAAGTTTTAAAGTTGCTATATTCGGATCGGAATCCACAGCCATCGATTGTGCCCAAGCAAACGTCTGCATCGGCAGTACACCACGTGACGCGGTTGTCACCGGTTGTGCGGGGGTTGACTCGGCAGATGCCATGACAGTTGAAGCAGGTGACACCTCGAACGCGAGCAGGGCTTCCAACTCGATTGCTTCTTTAGCCTGTATCGCAGATCTCAGCGCATTCATGAGCTCCTGTGTTTCCGCCTCCAGTTGTTTGCTGCGCACCTTCGCCGCATACAAACGCTGTTCACGGCATCTATTCCCCCAGGACAGCCGATGGGCTACTCGCTCCAGATAGTCACTATAAGCTTTTGCTCGTCCTCTATTCTTCTTCGCAGCTTCCTTGTTTTGCAAATCACGGGACAACTCGTGGTGACCTCGTCTTACGACGGTTGTGGTACGAAGCTCCTCTGGGACTGGAACACCGACCACAACAGGCGGGCACTTCAGACAGAAACTATACCCGGATGAGTGCTGATGAGCTTTGGGAACTGGTGCCGCCGGCCTGTAGTTGTACATAGGAGCGACACGGTAGGGATGATACTGTTGCATATCGATTGTTGGTATTTGATAATTGTAAGCTTCTTGTGGCAATACAAGAGACTCGTTGATGGTTGTGGAAAACGGTTTTGCTGCCTCCAATGGGATCGTATTCGCTGGACTGCTCGTTGTGTCTTGACTTGGCAAAACCAAAAAGAGACTGATTGTTTTTCTGACTTGTAAATTCGCTCGGGGTTTCTCTACGTTGTTGTTTATGTTGGTAAGTTTCGGGATTGGTATCAACACACTGCAATTCAATTTCAGATTGCAATGCGGCGAACTTCAACTCGGTGTTAGCTGACCAGGTAAGATTTGACTGTTGCGTATTCGTATTCGTAATCCTATTCGTATTCGTAATCCTATTCGTATTCGAATTAGCCACAGATTTACTCGTCGATGATGATAATTCCGAGTTAGTTGTGTTACTTGTCGATGAGCTATCTTGTTTATCACGCGTCGTTTGTTGTCCTTGGGCTGTCGTTGACGTCGCAGAATAATACGCAGGCGTAACAGCAGAGTAAAACTGGATGCTCTGAGATAGAGCAACATGCAAAGCAAAAATAGTAAACGCTTGCATCTCATCGTGAACCAAGAAGAGGAACGGCACAATTACCGACATTTGAGCGGGCTCCACAGCGGAGCCCGCTCGTCGTGCCAAGGCCATGTTTGGCCTCTGCACGGACACCCCCATTGTCGCTGCTGGGGATAGAGTGACGCTGGAGGTTACTAGTATTACAGGAAACGTGCTATTTATCGAGGTCGCAAATGCTTGATAGATATAGATAATTTTGTGCGTCAAGTACGTACTTAAAGACGAAAATGCAAGACTGAATTTCAATTACCCAACTGGGTCCGATTTATAGTTTTTCTCCAATTTTGTTCTGGCCGGTGCTCCACTTCTTGTCGGCCGGACCATGGCTTCTGGGAGTGGGGAGTGGAGACGTATTCACTATGAGATCAGTCTGTCAGAGTCAGCCGTCTCAAGGAGGGTGATAATAATATTACAACCAAGATACCTAAAGCCGAACTTCGTACGGTTGTTGTTTGCTGAGATCTCGGTTGTTTTCTGTAAAAAACTATACAAAATGTACCTTTGCTACAAATTGCGACCGAAAAGCTACACACTATTATTCGTACGCAGATTGTATTTTGACTGGCTAAAAGGTTCTCTGAATAGATATACAATTATGATTGGTCGAATTCGTACGCAGATGAAAACGTACGTCCAGTAGTCGTCGTTTCATCGCTTTTGTACATGTGATCTAATTTTAGCGAGTGACGTAACATACTTTTTTTTAGAAAAAGTAACACAAAGTTGAATTTGGAGTTTGGAGGTTGGACTGTCTACATAGCATATCTCATAATTTGAATATATTATATGTAAGAGCTTAGCAGAACCTTTCTAACTCTCTACTACAAGTACTAGTACTCTTTTACTAGTCTCTACCCTACTAGTAATAGTCAGCTGGGGTCTGGTATATAGGTCCTGAACACGGAGTCCCGGTTTTGAGGCGCCTTGAGCTTCACTGAGTTGCTTCTTTAAATTATCTATGTATCATACACTGATAGCCTCTTGCGATAGGAAAAAACAAACTATTTTTCTCCCAGTCAATTTTGAATTTAGAGCACTATTTACAGATGTGCATATGGCCCAAAAGGCGTTTTTTAAAACATCCTAAATTTTATTCTAATCCTAGAGATGTATTAAGATACATGTAGAGTTGTAGACCCGTGCCTAAGGTTAACGCCGTGTGCACAGATCAACGAGGTACCGATCTAACTTTCTCCTTGGCCCCATTAAAGTAGTCGCCCAGGTTACCGTCCTTGAACGCCTTCAATTGCTCACAGTACGGCTTCCTGGTATTCATGACTCTCTCTATCCTTTTCGCATCTGAGTGGGCATAGATCGATGGGTCAGCTTGAGATAGGTGGTTCAGGATAGCGGATACCAAGTATGCACTACATATTTAGGTAGTTGCAACCATAACCGGTCATATTCTGGGTATGGCGCACATACCATCCATGCAGATAGCAGGACCAGCCGTATGCTTACAAATGCATGAATGCGGGTAGTAATAACAAATATTTGCGCACCTTTTGGTGAATAGGCGCCCGAAGTAAAGGCTGAAACGCGCCCGAAGTAGATCATGGACAAATAGCAAGCACCCACTACGATACTAAAAGCTCGCCTTTAATATCTTCGTTGTATTTGTATTTCGCCGCACTAGCAACACCGCGTGTCAATTGCAGGTACGAACAAAAGTCACGACAGCCACAACACGAACGCAGCCATAACGTTGATGTGTTTGATACACCATGCATTGTTGTGTGGCGTGTACCATTATAAATCTCTCAACACACCATTGTAGTACTTGGCCGCGTCCAGATTGCGCTTCATATTATAGTTCTCCGAGTTGCAGTGGTTTTGCGTTTTGATCAGCCACTCCTTCTCTACCTGTAGTGTTTAATGAGGGCACACGGTCGGTCAAGCCAATCTCAACCCCTTATCAATAGGATGTTGACAGGAGCTGAACAATGATGCTGCGCAGCGCACTACAGATGCGACTACAGGCGCATAGATGCACAGCACAGTGAGCGTATGTACCGTAAAATCTTTACACGGAAGTACATAAACAAAAAGGATATGCATATACATTCTACATAGGCGAACCAGCGGATATGTATCTATGGATACCGGATAGACGAATAGTCGTAAGCATGACATCAATTGAGAAAGTAAAACCTATACTAGCATTCACAGGTAGACAAGTAGACATTCACGTACAATGTTACAAGCAATCCTGTACGTCCATGCAGTAGCATGTATCCAAGTCAACCATTTGAGCCCACTCAAAATACCGTCATCATACATACCGTCTCTTCCATGCGACTGAGATCTCGAGGTTTGCCCTGGAATTCTTGGCTGAAACTACGTCGTACAAAGTACGGCACTTCCCTGGTGGTGGTTCGCCTGGGCAGGGGATGGTCTGAGGTTTGACGCTGCAGGTGGGTGCGCATAATGTCACGGTATGAGTAACCCATAACAAAGATAAAAAGAAAAAAACTACGATGGGCGAATTCATATGCAACAATCAGAGATAGGACCGAAGATAGCACAAAACGACTATTAATCTGCAATCTATACACTGCAATCTCACACAAATGACTATTTATATATTGTAGATTAATAAACAGCCATCCGTTGGTGTCTATGGAATGGAATGTTTTGGATGATACGCAACAGACCTGCCCAGACACAATTGTATACATCACATGTACGTGCGGACTCATTCGATACAAACAGATCACACAGTATAGACGCGCACTCCTACATGAATGAGAATGTTAGCCATCATACCATGCATATACAAGCCGGGTGTACTCATGCGCAGAACTCAGAAGAAGTTCATGAACATTGTGCGTCGGGAATTGGTTTAACCATGAATGTGCGAGGTTTAACCATGGATATGTGAGGTTGGTACCATCAGCGGTGCCCATTTCAGTCGCACCACACACGTTTGCAATACTAAAGAACAACGGAGTATTCGGCGATACAACGGTGTGTGTACCTCCTTACCCCACTGAAAGCTCATTCTTGCGAGGCAGAAGGTGATATAAAGTAATACGTGAAGTACACAAGCAATCGATACTGGGGTGCATCATGCGTTTTGCGCTATACCTACCAGGTCAAAGGGTTTGATATCGCTACCGCCACTCAGCATGGACAGAAGGAACATAAGCACGAACGGTAGGATGTGCATGAAACTGATCCCCGAGCCGTTGCTGTGACCCTGCTAATAGATCACAATGATTGCGAAAGATAGGGAAAAAACTTGAGATGCCATGTTGGTGCTAAAAATGGGAATAACCACGCAGATGGGCTTGGTAGGAGCCTTTCTTGATATACACTGGCGTACATATAGCCCACACAAACACACGAAAAAACCTGGTGCCCATACGAACATGAATGCGATCCTAGGGGGTAGGACGATCGTACACTCAAGACTAAACGCACATGAAGACAGCAACAAGCTCAACACACACCACACACACACCGCTTGTTGTCCGCCAAATTGGAACGTCCTGAAGCCGGGTTGTTGGTGTGTGCGCCTTGCGCCACCGCCTCCCCTCCTCAAATCCTCGGGACGCACGCCATTGAAGAACATCTGGAATATCTCCTCAGGTGTAAACGCCTACGCACGCGATGGCAAGACAGGGTGTGTATAGTATACCGTGGGGTACTATCAGAGACGCTTATTGGGACACATGCCGTGACTAATGCTTGAGGATTAATATCTCATGGCCGTATGCTTGAGTTCTCATGGGGGGTAGATATGGCTATTGGTTCGAAGGTAACGCGGAGCGACACATGCCAACGCCTGCCACATGGGCACTACGTTGATCACAGTCGTCCCACAACGGCCTTAAGCTCACAAACTTATGTAAGCAACTTAACAGCAGCTGCAAGTATAAATATGCCCTGAAGTACACATACTTATGTAGGCAACTTAACAGCAGCTGCGAGTATAAATATGCCCTGAAGCACACACACTTATGTAAGCAGCTTAACAGCAGCTACAAGTATGAATGTGCGTCCATTCTCGCTCACGTAATTTCAAACTCTCATTTCTCGCTATTTTAGAGATAACAAGGTATGTACAGACGCAAACTATGAGATGGCATCACATGCATGCATGGATCTGCGTGTGAGTGTATGTGATCCCAGGTGAGTATCTATTCGATGAAAAATACTAGCAGCCGTCCATGTATGTACATACATCTGTCCCAGATATGTACTACACTCAAACAGACCGCTAGACAATATGCATATTCACCCCACATACACATAGATACAAATCTAGGCACACGCACACATACACAGCCCATGAGACCTATGTATTCGGCACCTACCTGTCCATACGCTCCTTGCATGCCTCCGCCGCGCGCGCCCTGTTGTTGTGCACGTTGTGCTCCCTCTTCGCCATACAGATCGTACTGCTGCCTGAGACTCTTGTCACTCAGCACTTGGAATGCCTGGGCGGATTACGTAAAGCGAACGACAGATGAAAAGACATACGAGTGGTTGGTATAGGAAACAGGGATAAACCATGCAAGGACAAAGCACTAGGATAGATATACATATGATAAGCAAATGTGAAGGGGATGCGAGGCAGAGGTTTTGAAAAAATATGAATAATATATCGGATTAAACAAAGCTGAGAGCAAATATATATTTTTTTTTAGAAAGACTATATATATATATATATGTAGATTATGTTTTTTTTGGCGCGCGCGGTAAGGGGGGGGGGGGGGGGGTACTAATAGAATTTTCTTAAAGATGGAAAAGGGTATTTGAGTAAACAGTAGACGTCAATGCGCGCAACTTCAACTTTTTACGCTCGAACTACTTCCATAGCCATCCATCCATCCATCCATGCATCCCAGTATTCACTACCACTTACAGAGAACCTCAGAACCTCCAAGCTTACCTTACTAATACTTTTGAACGCCTCATCCGCACCCGGGGCCTGGTTCTTATCCGGATGGAACGCCAGTGCCAGTTTACGGTACGCCTTCTTGATCTGTGCCTCGTTGGCGCCCTTCTCCACGCCTAGAATCTCGTAGTACCCTCTGCACTGTTTGATCCGTCTCACAGCCACTGCTTGTTCGGGCGTAAACTCTCTGGGCGGCGAAGGGATCGAGGCTCGTCGCGGCGGAGGAGTCTGCAAGGCATTGGAGATTGTACTTGAGCTCAGGACTTTAACTTAATCAGAGTGTACTTGAGTTTAGGACTTTAGCATAATCAAAGGCCCATTTAGCTAAGGAAAAGGATAGAGAATGTACCTCTATCGTGAGCTAAGAACTATCCCCTGACCAGTAGTGTGGTGGACGTGTGTGTATAGGCATGACAGAAGGGCACATAACATACGCATACGAGTATGCGACAGAAAAGTACCAGGCTATTATTTATAAGTCAAACTTGAAACTTGGAGAAGATACTTATGAGGGATCAACTGGGTTACAGTAAGCTCTTAAGCTTCATCGATATAACACGGTATTATGTACAATCGGACATACACATCGACACTTATTCTTATTTAACCAACCATGAGAGCGCATGGCGATATGTACCTTTACTTTGGCACTGTCTTTGGAATGGCGTCTGTGAGCGGTTGTAGAGTGGTGTGTGTGTGCTCCAGTATCCTGCACATAACAGAAAGCAAGAATCTATTTCAGAATTCGGGTAATGGGACCATATGTTCTCGCATGTGGTAGGAGCGGGTAATCATTTTCGAGCTTTTTATTCAAGAACATACTGCTCAAAAAGTACTAATGTACCACACAATATAAATGTCACGCACGTATATGCATACACACGGCGACAGACTATACAGAAGAAAGGACCACACATCGAAGATATGAACAACTGTACCAATTCTTCGAAAACCAATTGTACCAATTCTTCACAAAACAATTGTACCAATTCTTCACAATTGTATCAATCCTTCAAAAAACAAGTATACCGATTCTTCACAAAACAACTGTACCAATTCTTCACAACTGTACCAATTCTTCACAACTGTACCAATTCTTCACAATTGTACCAATTCTTTAAGATTCCCGAGACAACTCTCATATAGAGACACTTTTGGGAGCTGGTGCACAACATGCATGTACGTACAAGGTATTAACGAGACAGCGTTCGTTGTGGGCTGGCACAGGGATTGTTTAAGCTACAACCACTCTCTCAGCAAACACATTCGAGACACCACTTGATATCACAGCGTACGTTCGGGAATGTGATCAATAAAATAAATCTGAC
>LUCW03000103.1:40000-75000 GCA_001586965.3 Sphaeroforma sirkka | reverse complement strand
ACACGTATTCTGTTTGGCCTGTATCGTCCATTTCTTTGCGTATTCTTTTTTTTGTATCGTTCGTGGACAAGGGGATGTAAGTCATCGACGCACATGCATAGCCCACTGCCCAATGACCCAATGACGCACACACCCTGCATACACCCTAGTTCTTGTGACAAAAGTTTGTATGTAGGTATTCATTCGTCAATCGTACGATACTTCAAACGGAATGTTATGTGCTATACTGCGTTCAGTATTCGCACTTTTCTGTCAGGCGATGGGTGGGTTTGACAGTGATGCCCATCAGCAACTGCTGGTCGTCTGGCCTGAGCGATTATAACATACTCAGTATACCCACAAAACACCTATACATTGGTCCATGCATATGTATCCATATATATATATATCAGTCAAAGATATCCACGGGTTCATCTGCCTGTAGTATAGTACGCCCACTCACGTGGTTTATGTCTCCTACATATGCCCTATCGTATCCACAGTCACGGGAGGTACTGGAGTGACGGAGATGCTGTTCTGCACTGCGCTGGTGGCGTTGGTGGGGGCGGGTGAGCAGCCCAACTTCTCACCGCGAGCCCTACAGATCGCAAACACAAAGGTACGCGCAGGTGTCGGATATTGAATGAGTATTATGTACTATATATATATATAAGGTACGCCCTGGCGTCAGATATTGAATGAGTAATGTGTATCTACTCACCTTGTATGTTATAGCATACACTCACCTTGTATGATTAGTTTATAACTTACACTCACCTTATATGATGTAACCCTATCCACCTCTGCAGAGGCAAACCAAAGTATGCGAGCTGAGTTTCAAGACGGCAATCCTAGCGGTTAAAATGAATCGGAAACGGTTGGTTGTGGTGCTTGACACATCCATACACATATACGACATCACCATCATGAAGCTACTACACTCTCTGGATACGCCACCAAATAAAAAAGGTGAGCGGACGTATGTGTATGACACGTTTTATATTATATACATCTACCATACACACACATGCCCTACCATACACACATATACCCTACCATACACATATATGACATTACTACACTCTCTGGACACGCTACCCAAAAAAAAAGGTGAGCGGACGCATGTGTATGATACGTTTTACATTATATACATCTACCATACACACATATACATCTACATACAATACACATACACCATACACATATATACATCTATCATACACATATATACATCTATTTATAAACTATACATCTACTTTACACATATATATATCTATCATACACATATATACACCAACCATGCACTTATATAAACCAACCATGCACATATATACATCTACCATACACATATATACATCTATCGTACACATATACACTTATCATACACTATACATCTACCTTACACATATGTATATTTGCTATACACATACATTCATCTACCATACACATACATACATCTACGATACACAAATATACATCTACCATACACATGTACGACATAACCCTTATGAAGTTACTACACTCTCTGGACACGCCACCCAATAAAAAAGAGAGGAGATGTATGTATATGATATGTTATATATTATATTTTATGGCGACCTTTAAGATCGGTAGATGACCTTCGTGTGTTCTTTCCGTTGTACGCATATTTAGTTCGGTAGCATATAAGCATACCGTACAGTGCGTTTGTTGTGGTTTTGCCCATTACGAGAGGTACATGTTTACGCATCCGATAAAGCTACTCGAAATGTTTCAGCAGTAAGTTTGGGATTTGGTTTCTGCCATCTGTCCTGGCTTTGTGAGTCCGATAACGAATCCTTTTTCTCGGTGCAATTAGGGCTAGGTTTCTGTGCGTGGTGGTGTATATAAAACCTTCTCAGAAGAACATGTGCATCTACCGCTGAGCTGTGTATGCGTATCTGTGTCCATGTTAAGCATGGCTAAGTACGTGTAGTATAGGTTTTCTTACGTTCTATGATCAAGTACATGCTGTATGAGTCATCTGTGTGTTGCGTGTACAGCGATATTTAGCATATGCCATGCTGGGAGGCTTAACGCCAGTACGTCGTGCATACGTGTATATCCTGCTTTCGACGTGAGATGTCACCATTCATGTAGCCTCACCTTTGTCGGTTTCCATGGTTACGGATTTTGTACTACCAAACAGGCATATGTAGTGGGTGTTGATTGTATATACGCCTGCGTGCAGTTGTGCGGATCAAGGCGGTCGCAGTTTCTGAGTTTCGGTTGTGGGATTGGGTCTGGTCATCGCATCCACGCCACTCTTCGCATCTTTGCGTTAACATTGGCTTTGTGTTAGCGTAGGGCTGGCCCTCAGTGAAGCCAGGTTTATTCTCGCGTTGTTACTAGTCACAACATAGTACGGTGCACACACACTATTCATGGAGCGCCAATCGGATCTGGAAGAATCATATGTATACGTGTGTCTATAGGGCTGTACCATATAGTTATACTACACAGCATAGGTATACGACATACACGTGTCTTTTCGAGTTCACTGATTTGTATCAACATATGTATATATGCGCCTACACCGCCCCAAGGCCTGGTGTCACTGTCACCGAACAATGAGAACAACTACCTGGCTTATGTGGCATCCAATGTGAGTGGCGAGATTCTGGTGTTTGACGCTCTCAACCTACAGGTAGGCACGTGTATATGCGTTTGATATAATACGTTTGATATAAGCACGTGTGGATACGTTTGATGTAATACGTTTGATGTAAGCACCTTTATATACGTTTGATGTAATACGTTTGATGTAAGCACATGTATATAGTTTAATGTAATACGTTTGATGTAAGCACCTGTATATACGTTTGATGTAATACGTTTGATATAAGCACATGCATATAGTTTAATGTAATACGTTTATTGTATTCACGTGGGATGCAAGTACGTGCATATATGTTTGATGTAAACACGTTTCTATACGTTTGATTCAGTTTTACATCGATGTCGTTAGGTTTCACGCACTGTGTATATGAACGCAATACTGCGATGGGTACCGTAGCGGGAGTGCATGTTTGGCTTGTAGCTCCTTGGTCTGTTGCTGAAATCGTGGTCGAATAGGCGAATTCAGAAGATACATGGTAAGTACAATATCAGACAAATCATAATCCCTCGATGCCAAACCAGTGCAAAGCGTGTGCTAGACTGCTTTTGACACTTTGTACTTATACACACACACACACACACATATATATATATATATATAATATATATATATATATATATATATATATATATATATATATATATATATATATATATCGGGCTGTGTGCTGATCTATGCGTGCTAACGTACTTACACATTGTAAATTATACTCTCTCACGTAGGCTGTGACCATCATACAAGCACACAAGACTCCCGTGTCTGCGTTATCCTTTAACTTCAGTGGGACTATGTTGGCCACATCCAGTGGCAAGGGCACAGTCATCCGCGTGTTTTCAATACCAGACGGACAAAAACTATACCAATTTAGGAGAGGTAAGTAAGATTAATGCCAATATCAATAACAAAACTATACCAATTCAGGAGAGGTAAGTAAGATCAATGCCAATATCAATAACAAAACTATACCAATTCAGGAGAGGTAAGCAAAATCAATACCAATATCAAAAACAAAATTATACCAATCCAGGAGAGGTTTGTAGAAAATACCATAGTACAACACTTGCTATTCATATCATGTGTTGTGATATAGTTACTTGTTGGTCATAAGAATGTCCCATGCATCCCGTGGAGTATGCTGTAGTTAAGCCCATGCGTATAATATACCACTGACCCATACCAACACTTGTTATTCATATCATGTGATGTGAAATAGTCACTTGTTGGTCATATGAATGTTGGCTTCCTCCCATGTACGCCGTGGAGTCTGCTGTAGTTAAGCCCATGCGTATAGTTCACCACTGACCCATACAAACACTTGCTGTCCATTCCACAGGCACCTATCCTGCGCAGATCTACTCACTTTCATTCAACATTCAGTCCAATCTGCTCGCCGTCAGCAGCGATTCCGAAACGATACATATCTTCAAGTTAGGTAAGTGCAGGTGAACGCATGCCTAAGTACGGGTGAACGCGTAAGTAAGTTAGATATGTACAGGTGAGCTCGTAAGTAAGTTAGATAAGTACAGGTGAACGCGTAAGTAGGTTAGATAAGTACGGGTGAACGCGTAAGTAAGTTAGATAAGTACAGGTGAACGTGCAAGTAAGTTAGATAAATACGGGTGAACGCCTATGTAAATTAGATAAGTAC
Source organism: Sphaeroforma sirkka (assembly GCA_001586965.3). NCBI lineage: Eukaryota > Ichthyosporea > Ichthyophonida > Sphaeroforma > Sphaeroforma sirkka. The sequence goes on along the minus strand of LUCW03000103.1, from coordinate 70,735 downwards.
AGGTGAACGCGAAAGTAAGCTCGATAAGTACGGGTGAACGCGTAAGTAAGTTAGATAAGTACATGTGAACGCGCAAGTAAGCTAGATAAGCACGGGTGAACGCATACCTAAGTTAGATAAGTACGGGTGAACGCATACGTAAGCATAGGTGAACAAGTCATTGGCGCCCATATTTGCCGGTTGTTTTATAGAATATGATCAGTGGTTATACATATTCTTCCTGTGGAGTAATATTTAAGCTCACATGTCGCGATGTTACCTGCTATAGATGCCAGAAGTAGTGGGAGTTATTTCCGACAATTTTCTTGATTCTCAGGAAGCTTTGCTCATATTTTCCGCATTTTCTGTATATAATTGCTGCTCAATTACATGAATCTATTTTGTATTCATGATTACACACACATTTATATATATATATATATATATATATATATATATATATATATATATATATATATATATATATATATATATATATATATATATATATATATATATATATATATATATATATATATATATATATATATATATATATATATATATATATATATATATATATATATATATATATATATATATATATATATATGTATATGTATATGCATATATGCATATATATAATATATGCATATATATATGAATGTACATATATATATGGTTATATATATATATATATATATAATATGTGACGATATGTGTATGTGTGTATGTATGCATGTATGTACGTATGTATGTATTAATTACAAGATACTAATTCGTATGTACATACACACACACACATCCATAAATCCATATATACCTATATACACGTGCACGCGTAGACGAGAGGGCCCGAGAACAAGCCAAGCAACAGAACGTCAAGGCTGCTGGCCGGGGTGGCAATTCTGGGCAAATCGCAGGGGGTGTGGGGGGAGGGATGTTTGGTGCGTGGATCCCTGAAGCCTTCACAGACATGTGGCAGCCGGAGCGTGACTTCGCCTGGTTCAAACTGCCGCCGGGGTCGATCAAGAAGTATAACATATGCGCTATTAGCAAGTATGTATGCGAAAGTGTGCGTAGATATAACATGTGTGTATAGCAGTGTGTACACTGTTAAAGTGTGTGTATAGTGATAAAGTTTGTATGATGATAAAGCGCGTATAGTGCTAGTCATGCGTTTGTATCGCCTGGTATTCACTATATGATTGCACATGCCTGTATACAACAGCTGGTGTCTGGAAGGTATAATTTCTGTATTCGCCAACAGACAGACACACTTATCCATTCGCTGGTGGACTAGAGTCAAGTGCTTTATACTTCAGCTGTGTTCTTCTTGCGCGGTTCCCTTGTTGACTCACATACGGCATACTTAAGGTCGCTTCAGCACAATAATAAGAAGCTCGTACGTATTTGAACAGAATCATACTGGTCACAGTTGAATTGTCAATCTTTCTGATTTGCTGCTTCTAGTTTTCTGTCTGATGGGTTGTACGATATTCCCGTTCCACTGTATTTGTAGTTATGTGGCTCATACCTGCCTTAAACCTCTAGCGTTCTCCCATGCCACCCATAGAGCACCGTACACGTCGTATCTGTGGCATTTTTATTATTAAACATACGTTCAAGTGATTGGCTTGAGCCCAAATCAACGCTGTGCTCACTGGTGCGTACTCGTAGTTACACACACATGGCTGTTGTCGAAAATGTCACGTGTGCCTAGCTGCGCATATACTCGTCGTCTGCACATTGTGTGATCCATTGGATGTACGTCCCGACAATGGTACTGTACATGTTGACAGTCTATAGTGTAGCGGGCAGTAACTAATAAGGCATGCATGCCTGTAGTGTAGGTATGTAGGTTTACACGCCATTGATAGAGCTGTGGTTGTTCAGTCGGCATGCCGCGTGGCTACTTCTTGGTGTGTATAGAGTGATGTGGGTGTCTGTATCTCTGCGGCCTGCACCGACAGTGTGTGTGACTTGTGAGTCAGAATGCACCGACGTAGGTAAGGGATGTGTTGGTTTACATTTTTATTTGTTTATACAATATTGATAAAACGCTCTATCTACGTATATCCATCGCATATGATTACCTGCCTACCATTTGATTATTTTATTCACCTACAATGCAGTTGTGAGACTGTAATACCGAGTTGGGATGCGACTGAGTAACAAATCGTTCTTTTGGACATGCTCGGGCCTTCCTGGGGGGGATTAATTGTCCCTACGTATTATATATTCCTGATTCGAATGTGCCAATTTGTCACCGTTTCACGCTACTATGATGTGTAGCGAGATTCCATTGCTTCAACTCCCATATGGCCTGGTTGCCCAAAGAAGCGCGGTATTACACACGTCCATAAACAGCTCTGTATACATACATATACTTGTCACCTACCTATCGTATTATTTTCAACTGTTACGCTCTCGTCATGCACACAGTTCCACACCGCTAGTGATGGTGGCAACAGGTGATGGGTTCTTCTACCAGTACAGTCTGAATGCACAAGATGGCGGAGAGTGTGTGCTGCTTAACAGATATAGGTAAGCTTTGACAAGTTGTGCTTTTATGCATATCAGTATATATAACATATACGTATGTTAATTTACGTTCCGAGTGCTTAACCTATCCGGTGGTGTTTTGTATATATCATGAATCGCTTACAGGTATGTTGGGTTATCAGCTATAGTGCTTGCACACTGTCTGCTTTGTGCAACAGAGTTGTCAAGTTTTGTGAGTGTCGAGACTGCATCAAGAATTATCGAATCAAAACAGTGATTCAATTTTGCATAAATTACACAGGAAGATGTTAAAATGTGCAGTTCAATCCATACATCAAGCCGTATATTTCAAGACCTAGTTCACTGTGATATACGTTGATCAAGCCGTGTATTTCAAGACCTATTTCGCTGTTATACATCGTTTCAGCGGATAATCAATCTATCCCAGCATATGGTTCGCGTCGTTTTTGTTGACATCGACTGATCCTGTGCACGTATCACAGCATGCTTGATCCGGCCGAGAAACAGGAGTTCGAAACTTCACAGCAAAAAGCGGCCAGCCCCCCTGATGAAGATCAATTGTAATTCGTAGTATGTTGTAGAGTGTGCGGTGCGTATATGCACACGCCAGACCGAAGCAATTGCGTATAAGGACAGAGCACATGGACGTAGTGTCATGCCTAGACCTTGTGACTGTATAAAGAAGTTGTGAGCTTGGGTGGCTGTATACTATCATTATGCCCGAGAAAGTGGTGCCCACTCAATTCTGTGTTGGCAAAACCTGAAATCGGAAATCCAAGTCCGAATTCGAAATGGGGAAGTCAAGCTCTGCAGAAGTCAAGCTCTGCACTCTGCATAGCAGGCAACTGGCAATACGCCTCCAAAATCCGAAACTCCAATCATTCGATATTTCACAGCATACCACAAGTCACAAGAATGCAGGCAAATAAAAAGACGTAAAGTTGACTAAATATTTCAGATTTGGACCTGAGAGTGACCTGTGCGTTTAACTGATTGACTGTTTGTCAAAATTCAAAAATTGTCAATTGAAAACAAATAGACACATTACTGCTGAGATATTTACAAACATTGCTTTAAGAAAATAAAAGAGTTGAAATTGACAGTCGAACCTCTTTCCCTCTTTAAGGTACCACTCTATATGTTCAGTTTTTTTGGGAGGGGGGCCTCTAACCATATGTGAGTCAGGCCCTTTCGGGGGCCGGTCCATCAGTCTGCCCCTCCTCGGGCCGGCACTTCTGAAGTAGCCCGTTCGTAAATATATTCTATTTATATGTACCTGCGTGTGTAAACTATTCACTACATTTTTTAGCTTAGATTGTAGTAATATCTAAGTATATACACTACTATTTATTAATTTCTTATGCAAGACACTTCTAGTGGTGATTGTTGTTGTGTGAAAGATGCACGATCACGCAACCAACGTCGGGTGCACACAAGTGTCCCGTTGCGACCGCAATATGCTATGGCTCAATGGTTTACTGCTTGTCTGCGGATAAATGTCAGACACCAGATTATCGTGGTGATTATTTGTTCTACAATGACACTGACTATGCCAGACAACTCGACACAAACTCTATCTGTAGCGATCGAGCCAGTAGCTACAAGTGGCAAAGTGCACAGAGAACTCACTGATGAGTGATGACAGCCACAGGACAGTGACAAGTCTCAAGTCTGAAGTCACAGGTGACAACTGACAGCAGTCCGTCACCGAGGTCACCCGTCACCGGGGTCACCCGTCACTGTCACTCACCGAGTCACCGCGCACTTAAAGCTTTATCAGGGTCCTCTCTCTACTCTCTAGAGAGAGCTATGAAATAGTAGAAAACTCTACTTTCCGCAGTAAATAGGGAGAGATCACTCAGATCAGAGATGCGATCGACTGATCGAAATGACCTGCCGGCTGCCTGAACGCCTGGGACAATGGCAGTCCTGGGTCCTGGCTCCTGAGGAAAGTGAGGATTACAGGATTTGCGATTTTCAAATCGAGGATGCAGTTGTTCAGTTGTTCTATATAAACTTGAAACAAAAAATACATGCATATGTATGTTGGCTGGTACAAACAGCACAGCAGTGCATATTTATGTATTATGTATAGTTATGAAATGGCCCTACTCGAGTAAGTATAGAACCATCAATACTGGTCCGATCAAAGACTTAGTCACTTAGATAAAAATTTGGAATCTAAAGTCCGTTTTTCAAAATTTGAATTTGGCAGTGTTGAGGGCAGGAATCATCCATCATCAAGAAAACGATGCAAGTCTGAATTTCAAAAAGTTCAATACTGTCGGGGTCGTCTCATGTATAGTGTGACGACGTATACGTATTGGAACCCGACATCTCTGTCACATTTTGGTCGGGCTATGGCTTCCTGGTGATTAAATACAGTTCGCACTGTATGTTTAGTTTCCCTTTTTTTTCTTCGGATATAATGGTGAAACGGAAAATATTTTCTCAACCCTAAATATCTATACGCGAGTGTCAGTGCACCTGCACCATAGCCGTTCAAATTTTTCCGAAATGAAAGAAAACTACAAATTCCTAATAAATATGTGACGTCATATCAAGTGTAGTGAAACTATTTTCGGGTTTTGTTGCTTGAGTTATTTCTATAAAATAAAACATCAAACGAAAAACAAGGTAAATAAAAAGATTTAGAAGCAAGGGCGTGGAGACTTAGCGCCACCGAAATATAGAAACAAGGACGAGAATAAACGTCACCGTTTGGTTTTGAGCCTTTGAAAGTTTGAGATCTTTCATTAATATCCTACATATCATTCAATGTCAGACATACATACTTAGGCTGTGCTATTTTAACCGATATCAGTCAGCAGAAGTTGTCTATATTGCCAGTATCATCATGAATCATCTCTATCAGCGTTTGCTTTATAGAAGCAACAGGTATCTATACCTCAGGGACAAATAATTGAGGCCTTCTCCGCACACTATAAGAGAATGTTCAAGTCGAACAACCCCGTGGGGCTTCAATAGATCGCCCAAAATGTACGCACCAAACACTTCCGTTCACATCTGCATTGTCTTCCCGAGATGGTATTCCACATTATTTTCCCTTAAAAAATGTGATCAAAAAATAACCCCCTACACCAGGAAACAGAGGCTTCGTATATCGGTTGGTATTAGAACCCGTGGAAGACAGATACTCTCTATGGCACCTTTTTTACTCCATTTATATTCTCGCTGCTATGTATATGGACACATTTAAGGATATCACGACCGACACTGTACAGTGGAGTGAACAGCAGCGGTGTTTGCTTCGTTCTCCTGAGCTTGTTCGCCAGGAAAGTGAGGCGTTATCTCGGAAGGACGAAAACAAAATGTTGCCAGGGTCACTTGAGAACCTAGTAGCAGGATTCCCGCCGTACTTGCCTCGTACACATCTGTTTAGTAGGAAAGTCTAGGATATTAGAAGCGACTTGTTGTAGCTGCTGGGCTAGACGTTCGACAATGGGCATTCATAGTGAGCAAATATGTACCTGAGCGAAATTGTTGCGTTCTAAATTTTCATTCGAAATGTCATATTGTAATAATGACATCTTCATTTACGGACCCGAGTATATCAAACAAAAAAATCGCCTTCGTGTTAGGTCACGGGGTTACTCATGACTTGGCACAACAAATTAATGAAAGTCTAGTCGTCAGCGAAGTTCGTGCATTGATCTCGTTGCTGGCACCTTCATTTATGGGCAATTTCATCGACGCTTTATTTATGGCACCACAATCACGAATGTGTGAGTTTGAACTTTGTTTCCATTGAAATCGGAAAAGGTTGACGATATGATATTAAGATTTCAAAGTTATGAAAGAAGCGGCAAAGTCTGGTTCGAGACTTGCGTAGATGCCCTTGAAACAAATTTCTTTGCGCGGGCACGAGCAATTATCGGGCATGCACGGAACGAATCGAAGTTTAGCACAAGTGGTTTTAAGGATGAACTCGTGAAGCGACTTAAGGAAGAGGCCCTTTTGACACATCCGCCTCATGCCGAAAGGGTTAGTATGTGCGCTCTTTTCACAATGAAAGCAATGGAAATTTACAGAGAGACAATATCGCAAGATGGGCCGATACTGCTCTCTAATTCATGTCAATATCGCACCATCACCATCCATCCAATGTTTTCATTTCCATTGTCACCGAATCTTTATCAACGCAACCTGAAAACTGCGAATATCTGGCGCGCAAACTGGTATATGATACTGTGGCGTACTATCAATGTTACAAATGGCTTTGTTAGATATGCTGGCTAACTTACTGTCATACATGTGTTCAAGTGCGGATGGTTCTGTACAAGCGTACACGATGCGTTTCGTGGATTGGCTACAGGTTTTACCAACACGCGACTACATGGCTCGCTATATGAACCACATCATCACTCGGCCTCAGCGCATTCGTGAGGCGATTGCCGAATCTCGATCTTCTTGTAGTATAAGATGAAATACTATTACGATACGACACGCCCGGCATTGCTGTACTCCATACAGTGTTCTGTCACCAGTCATTGTATGCCAGACTTTTTGGACACGACATTTCCAAAATAAATAGTTTTCTAAACAGTTTTAATACAGCTTTAATGACAGTTAATAATACATAAGAAACAGATTGAGCCAATAAATCAACACAAACACTTATTCGCGAAGATACAACTGATATATAATGCCGTATTTGAGTTGAGCAAGACATTCACAACTGGATTTTATTGTCAGCTTCGATTCCAAATTGCGCAAACGGCTTTCCAACGAAATTTAAACCCTTTCGAGTCATACACTGCTTCTATATACGAGCTGAGTTTAAAATCTCGCTGAACCGTATACGAAATGTAGTAAATCCTACTCCAGACGGAGATATTGCTAAATCATGAATCGCTCACTGTCTATTTGTCTGTCTGCCTGTGAGATACGGGTATCATTTGTAATAAAATATGTATATTGATGACATCTCTCCTCTTCATGTTATTTGTCCATTTGTCATGACATTTGAAAATTACATATCTAGTGACGTCATTAAATTTGGAAGTAAAAAGGGTCGTTGAGAACCGGTCTTTCGCCTTCCGGTCGATTTTCAGTTGAACCAACCGTTTTTCGAGGGCAGTTCAACACTTGGCCTTGAAAAGTTAAAAGTGACCTTGACTTTAGAAGAGGCGAAGAGCACTCAAGAGCTATCCAAAACACGGCCCTCTGCCCTCTGGGAGTCTGGGACTCTGGGTTCATTCAAACTTCAAAGGGATGAATCTCGTCCGTCCCACTAGGCTACTACGTATTTAAAAAATATATATATGAATTAAGCCCTCCAGAGACTTCCGAGACTGAGGGCGAGGTCCGCGAGGGGCGAGGGCTGAGGGCCTAGTCCATGTCCTAAATATGTAAATAAATATAAATATATAATGTCCTGAGAGTTGTCGGCTTGTCGCACTGACACAACTGACAACACTGATGGCATTTTAGTCAACACACACACACACACAGAGGGAGAGAGCGAGTCGTGACACCAGAGTCACCCCTGACACCACACGACATTTAATAGGCGACACCAGTAACCACTGACCAGACACCGCAATCGACAAAATCCCCACTTGGAATATATTTTCATAAATATCATTCCACTCAGAGATAACTGGCAAACCATTCACAAGCAATATGGCTACAGAATCACCTTATCAACAGACAGCAAATGAGGTCATTCTTCGGAATAGGTATGCGTCTGCAGTTTATTGCGGCGGAAAACGGCTATGAATAGTACAATGCTAAGCATTCGTAGTTACAGGTTCATTGTGAAGCATCGGTACTGCCTGTTGACAGGGTTTAAAGGCGGAGTGGCCATCGTTCGATCTTCTTGTACTTTAAGATGTTTTTAGTCTAAGGATGCCTAGGTGCATGTAACTGTATATTTCGCCACACTGGTATTGACGAGCGAAGGTATACAAGTGAGACTTTGCACGCACGCATAACTATCTGTCAATGTATATCGTATGCGTCATTCTTAGCTACGTTGTTCGTGAAGTACAAAACAGGAACGCATGAAAATACACAGGTAAACACACGCACACATAAAAACATTCATACACATACACACATACATACACGAGTACACACATACACGCATACACACACAAAACACATACAGACACATACTTATATTACAAACACACGCACAATTGCACATGTTTGCACACGCACGCGCATCAATATCTATGCAAACACACACGCGCACATACATGTTTTACACACAAACACACAGAAAGCAGACACACGTGCACACGTGTAACGTGATATGCACGTGTGTGCGTGTGCACACACAATATGTTATGTCATTTATATATTATATATATATATATATATATATATATATATATATATATATATATGCGTATATACATACATGCATGCATACACACATATATAATATGTACATATAATATATATATGTATATATAATATATGTAATATATATATATATAATGTATATAATATATATATATATGATTATTGATGTGTGTTAATAATAATAATTATTAATTAATGCGTATGCGTTATATGCATATACATATATATATATATATATATATATATATATATAATATATAATATATATATATACATATATATATATAACGTATATGCATTAATCAATAATCAATAATATAATTAATATATATATATTATATATATTATATATATATTATACTCTGCATATTATTATTATATAATATATATATACATATATAATATGTGGCTACAATATATATGTAATAATACATATTATGAACATAACATGTGTAAAATATGTTAACAATCAACATCATCAATGCGCGCACATCATCATCATCATTACATATGGTTATGTAGTAATATACATATAACATAACATACAACATATCATCAACAATATACGTCATGTATACATTGTATATGTAGTATTATACATATGCATGTACAAAACGCATATGCACATATACGTTAACGTGTGCATGTGTGCACGTTCCATGCAACGCACACAATGCATATGTATTTCAAACATGTATGTGTAATGTATATAAACATATGTATGTATTATATGTATATATAGCATTATAATAATATATACGTATATTATTATATTATATATATGTATGCATATATATATGTTATGTATGCTATTATATAATATAATAATATTATGCTATTATATCATATATCCATATAAATCCATAATATGTATGTATGTATATTAATATATTATTAATATTATTAATAATAATAATAATATATAACATGTATAATATTATATATATGTCATATATATACATAATGTATTACAACTATTTAATTTGTATTACATTAATATGTGTATGTATACATGTGTAATACATACATGCGTACATGTTTACGTATACTACACATATATGTTTGCATGTAATGCGTATACATGTATTTTTTGTAATGCAAGAACATAACCAACACACACGTGTATGTATGTTGATTATGTGATGTATGCATGGCTGTATGTTGAGATAATGTTTTGCACAATAATGTTTCACACATATTAATATTGCATAATGTATGTACATGCACGCACACATATGCGTTTATGCACGTTTGTATATGTGTTTTTTTTGTGCATGTATGTGCATATGGATAGATGGTTTTTTATCAAATAATATGTACATAATGCATATGTATATATTAATGAGTGAACATGAGGATATGCATGTATATATGTATATTAATATGTATATTAATAATATATATATATATGTATATAATAATAATATATAATATATTATCACGTAAATGCATATGTAATAATATATATATTGTACATATATGTAATAATATGTAATAATAATAAAGACATAACTGATATATATATGTTATATATATATATTATGCTATATATATATATATGTAATATTATGGCATATATACACATAATAATAATAATATCAACATACATGCATATACGCGCACGCACACATCATATCATCATGTATGTATGTATATATGTATATATATATATCTGAGGCTAATTTGCGTTATATATATATATATATATCTGAGGCTAATTTTTGATATATATATACACATATATATATATTGTGTAAACACAACACACACACACACAATGCACACACACACACACACATACACATGTACATATATATATATATATATATATTATTACATGCACACACATATATATATATATATATATAGATTCACACACACACACACACACATATATATATATATAGATTCACACACACACACACACATACACACACGCATCCACACACACACACAAACATACACACACGCATCCACACATACACACACACATACACACATTTATTTATATATATATATATATATATATATATATATATATATATATGTATACATATTATATTATATACATATATATATATTTATATATATATATGTATTGTATATCTATGGATAAAATTTATATTTTCTTTGTCACGCTTACTTGGATCTTTGACTTGGTATCTGTCATGCATTGGCACGAACCATCTTTGAGTCAGGTGCGAACGTTCACAGTATGCATATTTGACCACATAATATATTTCACAATCAATATTGTATTTGTCTATATCAATATTTATGTAGTTTTGAGCTAGAATTATGTGTACTCTTATCATTCTAAATTACTCTAACTTATTCTCTCATAACCTGATTCATATGCTCCTAGTTCACTCCAAGTTCTTGCCACATTCAGAAACGAATACTTACTATATTCAACCCGGAATCCCTACCATAATTCACGCAGACGTTTTGCAAAGGCTGCACTATGGAATCTAGGGTTCTTCAGCTTTTTCATGATGCTTGGTCCCGTCGTGGCCTACTTCGCGGTCAAAAACTACTATGAAGGTATGGACAGATCTCGAACAAATTGTATTTATATATGTGCAGTGCACTTCTACATGTCATTCAAGATTGTGCCTTGTCTGCTGGTATGGTTGTGTGGGGATACCATACCCTCTTTGGGGTTGCCTAGACACCTCAAGCCGGCGGTGGAGTCAAAATAGAGACGATATATGATTTTGGAAGTGAAGATCGTCTTCTACTGTATATGCGCGTATGAGTGATGAGTAGTATTGCATGTACCTGATGTAGACATTGCCGTATCCTCATTGGCTGTCTTTGTAATGAAGCTTACAATATAGAAGACAACTCCATTCACTTTCTGGCGAGTTCAGATCCATCTCATGAAGCAATGCACACGATGCAACCACCGCCCTTTTCTGGATACTGTTTCTTTCTAGGCGCACCAGAATGCTGCGCTGGGAAAATTTATCAATTAATTTGTATTGGTGGTATATCTCACACCTCAAACACCGCCGCATACCTTCCACACACAACCCAAACTTTTTTCGGGTACACGTTTCTGTAACTAACCTTCTCAGTACACGCACGGGACAACCTCATAGCTGAGATGAACGGCTACTTTGGGGACACTAAGCCAGAGCACGTGGGTGCTGGTGCGGCCGTTATCACGGTACACGTGGTGCTGGCTGCATTCATATACGTCGCATGGAACGAAGACTCAGACGAGGGGGATGCCGCGCTGAAGGGCTGGGTCCACCCCGAGATACAGAAGAAGCTGGATGAGCTCGATAGAGTGCACAAGGAACAATTTGAGCAGGAGATACAGGACAAGAAGGCTGGCAAGGGTATAGTCGAGCCGGAGAGTACGGATGAAAAGGAGGAGAGTACCCCAGGGGCGGAGGCGAGTGCGAGTGCGCATGGTGACGACAAGAAGACACAGTAGACCCACCGGAGGTCTGCCATGCTTGCGGTAGACGTAGGTGGACGTCTTATCACGGGGGGTTTTGGGGGGTGTTGGGTGGTGGAGGAAACATTAGGTGTGTGCATATGAGTGACGGAGGTGTTGTGATAATTGGACGAGCGGATAGGAAGCCAAAAAAATGATTGCCAATGACCATGAGGGAAAAATTCGGAGCGGATATGAAGCCAAAAATCGAATACAAATGGTCATGAGGGCGAAATTCGGAGCCGATATGAAGCCAAAATATGAATACAAATGGCCATGCGGGTGAAATTCGGAGCCGGCGACGAGTCCATCGCGACGACTGGAATTTATCTAGGCGCATTCCTCCATACATAAATATACATATGGAGTGCAGAAAATTGACATCTGGGCATGTCTGAACAAATTAAAGTGGTAATGCGAATATCTGGTTGTGCGTGCGTTTGTGTTCTGTGAGATCTTTATTTGTAATTCACTAATTCTACAGGTCCTTATTGACTCACTCGTAGCTCTAGCATTTGACTACAGTACTCGTTTTTGACTGTAGCAGCACTACACAGAGAGTCTTGATTGTTGTTTATGGGGGATTTTCACTACAGTGAGTCTTGGTTGTTGTTTATTGGTTTTTTCACATAATCTGGTTTTCGTACACCGTGGCGACTACAATCGTATGATGCATAAAAACATGTATATATATATATATATGCTTAATAACAGACTTAAGTCTCCAGTTCGAGTAACGTATACACCTTCCGCATGCAATGTTTATGTGTTGTTAGACTGTTAGCATAGCGGGAGAAGACGCAGAAGTGCCTTATTATCGGGATGCTTCTCGGCCAAGTCCAAGGCGATGAGTAGGTCGATGTGGACTGGGAGATATGAATCGTTTATGGAGACATACGGCTTGGTTGGGCGCTCGTGGAGGGTGTTCATCAGATCCTGTTGCAATTGGCGTACGTGCACGGGAGGAGATAAACAGAGACGCACGCAAGAGTGTTTAAGGGATTCAGGCGAGAGTGTAAAGATATGTATAGACATATGAGTCAGCACTGAAGTGTAGTATCACAGGGGACGATGGGGTTCAATAGGTGTAGATGTCGAGGGGTGTCAGCAATGAAGCAGAAGGGTCTTGGCAAAGATGCAACATCACTGTAATTGCACATCGAATAACTGTCGGCAGCAAAGCAACACAAACAGCTAGTTCAAGGGGAACGAGGACATCGTTATTCCGTGATATTACAAAGGAGTCACAAGACACTCTCGAAGTGGGCGATACCAATTAGTGTGCACTCGAGGTATCTGTTCCCGCGGATACTTCTTATGAACCCATGGATGAGCACATCATGAGACCAAACAATGAAATTACACAGACATGGGGGATTGAGAACTATCCATGGTGACGAGAGAACTGTGAAACTGACGTACTAAAATTGACATCACTACTGATATGTTCAACGAGATGGACGCTCATAAATAGCCGATAATACCGTTGAAGACCACATTATATATATATTTGTATATATATATGTGTATACATCCATACACACACACACACACACACACACACACACACACATATATATATATATATATATATATATATATATATATATATATATATATATATATATACATATATATCGCTCTGTTTAGGGAACATATACTTGTTTTAAGTGAGCAGTGTGATAATACGTAGGAAAATATAAGCGTCATTGCACACTTGGGTGTGCATGGGTGAGGTGATCCACTCAACTCATACCGTTTACTACTGTGTGCTATGATAACATTTCCACTCAGTCGAAAAGATTTAGCCTCACATGCCAATTGAAAGGCAAGAAACGAAGAAGAACGCAAAACGTATATGGGAATCAGAATAGCCCATGAAAACAACCGCTAGTTCGCAACTATATCCCCTGTGCACGACAGTCTATCACACACCTGTAGCAAATATCCGTACACCCGTTGCATCGCACGGAACTATAAACAATTGCCCATGCGCTACCACACTCTGCACAATAACAACCAATCACTACACCAGACACGTACACACCTCGATTAACCGCAGCAGCGCATTGGCCGTTTCGGGTGTCTCTATCCTTCTTGGATGAACACATCCTATACTTCGCCGCACCGTAGGCTCCTTCTCCTCATCCTCCCCATTACTAACCTTCTGGCTCGTTTGTGGCCACAACTTGCGCTGTGCGTGTGTGGATGTGCCTGTGTTCGTAGACGTGTTTATGACTTCAGAGGGAGAGGTACCCGTGTCTGCTTCCGTAGCTATATCCACAAACTCACACTGTGGACGTGTCATGTGCTTGGTAACAAGTGTGTACAACCCCAGCATGGCTATGTGGAACTCCATCTGCAGCGCATCAATCTCTTTCGTGTGACGTTGCCGCATCTCTTCCTCTTCAGTCCCCAATGTATTCGGCTGATTAATAGCCCTGCACTCCTCTGTATCAGACTCCCGTCTCTCGCCAGTCGCATCGATTAGTATTGTGTGCGATGAAGTGTTGCTTGCCACACCATCTTTGTTGCCTTGTGTGTGCCCCTCCTTCACTTCGTTTGGTTCCGCTTTTGTGTGCAATGCTTGTATATAATAGGTCCTCTCCCTGGTGTCCTGGCCCACTCCCTCACTCTCCGTGTCCTTCACACTCGCATTCGTGTGCATGCGCCCTATGTCCTCATCCAACACCTCCTTCTCTGTGCACCGGTCATCTTTTACCTTGATAGTACCTACTGCTTTCGTGTGCGTTATAGTGTTGTCGTACCTACCCTTACCCGCGTCGCTACCCTTGGATAGACCACTTGTATCACTACTATCGGGTAAGTAGTCGTGCTGCGCATCATCAGTGTCTTTCGTAGACTCACTCTGTTTGTCTATTCTCTCCCGCAACTCTTTGTTCCTTAAATCTAACTGACTATAATATGCCTGCGCACGTGCATGTCGTACACGTAAGCGTGTCGTGAGATGAACAAAGTCTGCTTGTTCATCTACAGCTGCATCGATTCGTGTGTCTATGTGTACACAATCTACTCGGAAACAGCGGCTAACATCGAGTAGTGCCCGTGCTGATACATGGCCGTGTATACATGTTTGTGAACTCCCTAATAGATGTTTATTATCACGTGCGTGCCTACTATTTCGTACGTTTACCTGCTCACTATGTATATGCACATGATCATGCACATTCTTATCACCACTATCCAGGGTTATCTTCTCACTCGCCTCATCACTACTAACTTCCCCTGATCCTTCATATGAAGAAGAGGAAGGTCTCCTGCGCTTTATACCGTGTGCATCAGATCCTTCCACTGCACTTCTCTTACGTGTAGCAGGTTCATTCGTTCCCCCAGTACATGTACAGGGAAATCCCTTTCGTATACGCTGTCTTATCAAAGCAGCCTCGCA
Organism: Sphaeroforma sirkka; assembly: GCA_001586965.3. Classification (NCBI taxonomy): domain Eukaryota; class Ichthyosporea; order Ichthyophonida; genus Sphaeroforma; species Sphaeroforma sirkka. The sequence goes on along the minus strand of LUCW03000103.1, from coordinate 55,040 downwards.
CAACATGATTCTACAATGGATACACTCCATCGCACTGCTTGTGTGTCGTTCGGTGTACGTACGTTGATCGACGTTGTCATCACTTGACCTTTCTTCTTGCTTACATTCATGTTGATTGTTCCCATTTTGCGCATGTGAGTTATGTTGTACAATCGTACCACTCTGTGTTCTGTTAGTCATGCTATGCACAGTGTTGTTCTCATGTGTGTGTTTGTGCTGGATATTCCCAATACGCTTACTTGGGCTATCTTGCACGCGTGGACTGCTGTGTTCAAAATCGTGTCCTATATTATGCATGCTATGCGCAGTGTCACGTTCTGATGAAACGTGTTGTGATTGTATTGTCTGCCATCGCTTGCGCCGGTACCATGAGGCCATGCTTTAGCTTCTTATAGGAGTAGGGTTGTGAAATATCTGTGTAGCCATCGCTATATCATATGATGTATGAATATTTGAATATATATTCAGAACAAAGCTACATAGGCTTCACAGTCAGCTTTTCGTTTACGTTTAACGTTTTCTGACAAATGTAGGTGCAAACCGGATTGACGTTTTCCGTTTTCGATTACTCGCTACAAGAAAGTATCAAAGGCCGGTATAAGTATCAAAGACCGGTCGCTGAGATCATTTGATTGGAAGTGAGCACATATAGTAAATATATAATGTATGTATTGTATAGGGTTATGATCACAGATGTAGGTCTGGTTGTGTACGTACAATAGCGGAACAAACAGCAACGTCGCAGGTGGGGCGCACAGAGGAAGATAATCTTGGTTATCAGCTCAGTCGAAACTAGTCACTATGGCTGCCAGAGTACTGAAAATTATCCCGAGTCTGACCAGTCACACGCACAAGGGTCAAGTAGGTATGTGGTTTACTTGTAGGATATATATATATATATATATATATATATATATGTCTAATCTCGATCCTCTACGTTGAACAGGCCTTTATACTTTCAGTCGACAACGTTTCAGAATTTTTTTTTCCTGAACAGCATGTCTCTAGTTCTGAAGGTATTAACTAACCATCAATCGATGAAAAACATCGAATTATATACGTAAAACTCTCAGTAATTGAGTTTGAATCTGTTGCATAAATATCTTCAACTACAACCCTATGCTCTCAATCTGAGGCTTAGACTTCATGGCAATTGCGCATGCTGTACTTTTCTGTGGTCGTATAGTGTTCAACACACGGCACTCGTTAAAGTATGTGTAGAGACAGTATGCGCTCATGTATACCGTTCTAAATCCATATACTCACGCATACACACACACACACACATACACAAACAAACATACGCACAAACCCAAACCAAAATATAGACAGACACACACACACACACACACACACATTCATTACTACATATATATATATATACATATATACACACACACACATATATATATATATATATATATATATATATATACATATATATATATATATATATATATATATATATATATATATATATATATATATATATATATATATATATATATATATATATATATATATATATATATATATATATATACATACCATATTCATGTCACACGATGGACTACTATACACAAATCAATGAAGCTAATCTAGTGGCATTGAACATTGCACATTGTAGGTGGTAAAATTGCTGTGATCGGTGGCTGTACTGAATACACTGGGGCACCTTACTACAGTGCCATATCGTGTTTAAAAGGGGTATGTCCAATCCGGAACTGCTTCGAATCGAGCAGCTTGTGTGTAATTGGCTATAAATTGTCGTACATATTCGTTTTGATATTTGTTCCAGCACTAGACTCGTGACGCCTATACACACCTCCATTGACACGACTCGCCCGCAATAATGTTGTATTTACTTGTTCAATCGTCGCCTTTTCTCTATAGCTTGCTCTCAGGCCCTATAATCAAGATTATGTTACCATTCATGTCCTGAATCACTCTTCGGGTGTATGTAGACCATTTGTTATTACTGCACTGTCCGCAAGCCCATAGCGGGGCATGGTCATTCTCCATGCATAAAGTGCACTATTTAAACATGTGGTATGCTTTAATTCCACGTCCCAGGGCGCGGATATTGCGCATGTGTTCTGTACGGCTGGAGCTGGGCCTATTATCAAGTCATACAGCCCCGAATTGATAGTGCATCCGTATTTGCTGGAGTTGTCCAGGTATAGTACACTGGCGTGTTCATTTACGCTTACAAACGTTGCAGGCTCTAGTTATGATTTAGATACATTTGAATTGTACATTTTTTTTTCCGTAATTGGCTTGGAATCGTATACGAGTCCTGCTACCTATAGGATTTCCAAAAAAAATATCATTGCTGTTTATATCGGTACAGGCATAGATGTCAGCTTTGTTCTTTTTCTCGGCTCTCATAGCGGCTGCGTGACACTTTGATATTGGATACAAATCCGTTGCATATCCAAGACTGTCATATGTTCTTCTGTACCGTCGATAAATTAACACCTGCGTTATATCTATCCACCAATCCACACTGATGACAACTGCTTACCTTCCGTTCTTCTGCGCCTCTTCTGTGCGTAGACCCGATAAGTCCAAACAGGAGTCCGTGACAAGCGAGGTTCGCAAGTGGCTCGACAAGTTCGATGTGCTTGTAGGTGGGTTTTTTCGTTGTGGTTACTTCCAATGTTGTGTTAGGACACACTGTACTGCGTCCGCCTCCCTCTGAGGCTTAGCGGAGAGTGTCTTCTGAGCACTCTGATTCTTCGTCTCTGTTGTACTGTGTCATGTTACCACCTGTCCCAATCACGTGAGGAGTATCACCGCTATATTCTGCGTGTCAAGGTCAAGTTGTATCATGTATTCCAAGAGTGTGTGAGAACCGCTGGCAGGAACTGTTTAAGTTGGCAAGGACATCGTTTTATAAGCTGCAGCATGGTCCCGGGGAAGGTCGACCACTTTGTAGCTCGTGGAATTGTGCAGAATATGCAATTCCAGAATAGACCTGACAGGCCACTTAATCGCTGTTTTGCTACACACAAAAAATAATAATGTTTAGATGTTAATTTTGCGGTGTCGTAGCGGATAAGAGCGAGCAAGTGTGCGCCTGTATCGTGGAGTGTGAAAAGGAAACTGAGATGCATTTTTTGTTGTTACAGTGTATGCTGAATTTTCTGCCCCAGTTATGATGTGAGTGTACAGTCATTTGTATAAATCTTGATCGCGGCATCACACGACGATCTGGGATGTCACACTGGTTACGACCAAAGTTTTGTTTGCAAGGAGGTACTTAACGAAACTAAAATTTGTTTTGAATTTCGGTACGCTAGTGGGGCCTGGATTGGGGCGGAATGACTTCCTGCATGACTGTGTGGATGTTATTCTGACGGATGCGCGGGAGAGGGACATACCCATTATAGTCGATGCGGTGAGTTAGTCGCGATCTGAATGCAGGCACGCGCGAACGGGGGTGTGTTGTATTTACTGAATGGAAAATACCGAGTGTCCAGAAATTGCGTAGTTGTGGGTTTCTTCTGAGTCGTTTCTGGGTAGTATATTCGTGTGAGATAAGAATAATCAAAAAGGGGAGAACGGAGCCCGCGCAGGTTTGTACACGCGCTGTGGATGTTTTGATCCGTGTCGTTTAATGCTTTGTATTTACATAGACCACTAAATGTGAACAACTCTCGTACCATCCGAAGTATGGATATGACTATCTATGCTGGTTGGTTATGTAGCACATATCCGCCATTCCCTCGTCTTATACAGGATGGCCTGTACAATCTGACAAGGAAACCTTCTGTCACGCTTCAAGGATATCTCAGAGCTACGATCACGCCCAATGTCGCCGAGTTCAAGCGGTTGATGTACATGTATGACCAGGACTTTGATCAAGTAAGCTTATCGTAAACCATAACCAGCTCTATGATCAAGTGAACTTATCGTAAACCATGACCAGCACTATGATCAAATAAGCTTATCATGAACCATAACTAGCACTAGAATTAAGTATGCTTATCGTATACCATAACCAGCTCTATGATCAAGTAAGCTTATCGTAAACCATAACCAGCACTATGATCAAGTAAGCTTATCGTAAGCCATAACCAGAACTATGATCAAGTAAGCTTATCGTAAACCATAACCAGCATTATGATCAAATAAGCTTATCGTGAATCATAACCAGCTCTATGATCAAGTAAGCTTATCGTACACCATAACTAGCTCTATGATCAAGTGAACCTATCGTAAACCATAACCAGCACTATGATCAAGTGAGCTTATCGTAAACCATAACCAGCACTATGATCAAGTAAGCTTATCGTAAACCATGACCAGTACTATGATCATGTAAGCTTATCGTGCACCATAACCAGCACTATGATCAAGTAAACTTATCGTGAACCATCCTTCAGTCCAAGTGCACCCCCATATAGAATGGATCTAACTCATATATCATTTCTGATCCCCTACGATTAACGTATTAGTTTTTTTAATTCCGTTTGTTCTAGAACGACGAAATGAAGCCGGGAGATGATGCTGTTGCATTGAGCTGTAAAATGGGTGGCGTGACGGTTGTCCAAAAGGGACCGAAAGACATCTGCGCTTTCGAGAAAGGTCAGTGCCTTGCTATATGCAAAGTGTTGTCTTCTTTGAACTCTCAACTCGCTCCAACTCTCGAGCTGTTTCATCCGGTCGGAAATCTTAACACAAACATACGCTGTTGCTTATTACTAGACTGTGATGGTTAAGTTTACAGCAGCACGTGACTTGAATGTATAGCGGAGTTGCAGTGCATGATGGAATCGTTATTTTCTCTGTCGATCGCGGCGCTCAAGATATGATCTATACGAAGGATCAGACCAGTAATACTATTATGCGCATAACTAAGTTCTATGGCCTGTCTAAGCCGTTCTACGCCCCAATTAAATAGGATTCGATGTATGCGACGAACCCGGTAGTCTCAGACGCTGTGGTGGTCAGGGAGATGTACTGTCGGGACTAATCGCAGTGTTCACAAATTGGGCGTACATGGCACACGAAGCTGACCCTACAACCCCGTAAGTGTTTAAGCTGTCGAAAGTTATATATATATATATATATATATATATATATATATATGTATATTGTTTATTGTTTATTGTTTATTGTTTGTTGTATATCCATTTGCAATTCTAGTATGCGTTTGTAAATATTAAAGCTATGCTGGTCCATCGATGTACCGGACTGACTATGTAAGAACGGTGGCTGTATATCTATAGGTCGTCTGTGGCATTCCAAGAGCAAAGTTGTAAATAGGACTCATACATTCAGCCCAGCCTATAGATATCGTAGCTTCGAGCTGTAATATCGACTTAAGTTTACCTATTCGTTTAGTCTTTCATACATTGCCTTATCCGATTGTTTGCACCCAAGGTCGCTACTGGCATGCAGAACCTTTGCAGGATGCTTGTATGAATTTTTTATTCACATCTATGTTGTACAATTATATATGTATGCAAGTTTCTACATATACACATACTCACATGCTGCACATGCTGGTCTATTGAGGTACTGAGACACTTGAAGATAGTACAAGCCTACAAAAGTATGCATCCGTGAATTTATTTAACCATCCGCATATACATATTTATACTAGTATTCTATTTCTCCAGTGGATTACCACAGTTGAACGGGGCCTTTGCCGGCTGCTTTGTAACCAGACTGACAGCACGAAGAACCTTCCAGCATGTCGGACGGTCCATGGGTGTGCCGGATATGATTGAGATGCTTCCACGTGTCCTGCTTGATACCTTCCCCACTAAATATGGTACGCTTGACGACGACGACGACGGCATGTAGTGGAGTGAAGCATATATGGGCTCATGCCACTGCAAATTTAGGCACTGAGGGTACTTATGTGTGTTGATAGATGCATGGTCCGTGTGTGTTTGAGAAGCCCCCTATGCATCGTACCTGACACCTACCCACGAGGTATGGTATGCGCGATCACGTCAACGGGTAGTGGGGTGAGTCATAGATGGGGTGGTTGTGCTGCGAGGTGAGGCGCATAGGAGAGTGGTTGTATTAATAGGTGCACGGTTGTGCTGCGGAAGGCGATAAACCTACCTACCAAGAACACACAGTGATACCCACACACAGTGGTTCGGGCGAGAGGACCAGCTTTCGAATGTCATCCGAGATGGTTTTTATTTTATTATTATTTTCAAAATTGCACCATTACTGCCGATGGCTGTCTTTTTAAGGCTATACTGTGCAGCGACGAAGTGGGCAGTGGATGCACCCCAAACACACATAGGGCGCGCGATGTTTACAGCGTTACGAGATATCACTGGTAAGGTCAGAGAAAGCGCCGTTTGTCTGTGCTGGGCAACGTACAGTAGTAATACAGTTAGGCAAGGTTCAGTAGTATTACAGTAAGTGCGTGTCGGCATGTGTAAACCAGAATGACTGGACTTGCATGTCTGGCGGGGGGGGGGGGGGGGGCAACGGCCTACCATTTATAACTCAAAAAGGTGCAACAGACGAGTCTGTCGCGGATGCATTGTTCAAATGTTCGGCGGCCCTCTACAGGTGTTGTTGCGTACACCTAGCAGATAAAACGTTTGGGGAAAACGTTCATCTCTGCACCAAAATGAAGTGTTTTGCTTTATTCACTCGGAATAGCTCGGTCTGCAGTGCTCTCCGGCATATAACAAGCGGCTGCATGAACATGCCACACGTACCCAGCCAAATCCGTAGGACGCTTCAGCACACACTGCAAGTGACCTTACAGGAGAGCACGTTTTACAGGAGAGCACTTTATGTATTAACGTAGAACGATCTGTATCACATCACATTGATCGCATCAAAGTGAAGCACGCGTCACCAGTCCCCGGGCGCCATAGAGTGCAAACTGTAAACTATTTGAACGACGCGGAGGATTCGTTGCAGCGGTGTTCAAATACGCTGGCGTGTAGATATGTCGTATGCTTTAATTTATATTAAGAAGTATGAGCCACAGTTCTCATGAAAAGCAGTTTGTGTTGTGGTGTAGAATGGTAGCTCTGGCCGATAAGAGTACATTATTGTCCCTGACTGTGGTGGCTACCTACTTTTTTTTTTTTTGGATCAGACTGTTTTATGTTTGCGTTCAAAAGTTTTTGAGACACGCGCGCCGATTCAACAGAAAACGACTGAAATTACCATACTGCTTTCAAGCGTTCACATATACATAATATCGGTACGCACACGACAATATGCTTCGGCTTTCTTGTGGTTGCCACCTTCACGTATGGATGAGATAGCCTTCAGCGTCATCTACCCGCGATGTAATTGCCAGAATCGCTACATAGACCTTCCGCGATAGTTCCTACGATCGTGAGTAGTGACGCATGCTTTAAGATGGGAACGTGGCCGTGTAAAATGGGTCTGACCTTTCCTCCGCATCAACTATACAGTATACTAATAATCTTATTTATGAAAACCCTATGTGAAACTGTATCTGGTAGGTACAACTGTTCACTTAATGTGTACAACCCGACTGCTACACTCGTGGACTTCTCTGAGTTTGCAGAGCTGACATTGAATTAGAACACCTTGGTATAACTTGCTTGAGCCATTCACGGCTTGCGCGCTATAACTCGCAAACCTCCCAGTGCACCCTCTGAAAATAGCGTGGACACAGCCTTATAGAAGCGTAGCAAACCATCAGCAACATGTGGGCCGTACACACGCCTGTGCCTCTCCATCTTCTCCTCAAACATGTGGCATCTCGATGAGGTGAATTCGGTCCAAGATGCGGTTAAATCAGTTACTTGGACGTCAACAAAGCCGGCGCTCTGTAGGTCTTGTGTGTATTGTACTCTGCTGGTTAGTTTCTCGCAGTAAACCTCATCGGCCAAGGTTTCCGTCTCTACTTCGCTGAGGGCCCTGATCTGACAGAAGTCTTCGATCACTAGTCTACCCGACCCACTCTGCAGCGCATTATAAAATGACTGGAACGTTGCCGCTTTATCCACTATATGCAGCACCACCAGGAACGTAAATATTACCGTGAAATTGCCAACCTGGAAGTCGTTCTCCTTCAATGCCTTCTCCTGAGCAGACGTATAGTCACCTTGGGGGATACCAAACATCTTCACAAAGTCTCCACACACATGCGTGACCTTCGCGCCCATCTCGCAGGCACGAGTCAGCCTTGCCGACGTTTCATTCACATCCGGCTGGAATTCGACCGCCAAAACCTTGCACCCATATTTTGCTGCCAGATACCTACTCGTGCCCCCTACACCCGCACCCGCATCTAACACTATATCTGCACACGTCAGATCAATCAACTGAGCTGCCTCCTCCACTGCTTGTGTGCCGTGGTAGTGGTACTGATCGTATCTGTTTAGCACATCCACAGACAGTGGCTCTGGGGCGTGTTCCGACCAGCCGGTTTCTTCGCGGAGGTCGTTGAGCACTCTGTCGGTGTCAGTGTACAAGCGCATAGTCTTGATATCCACCTCTGCGCTTTTCTTTCGTTCTGACATGATGATGAAGGTATATAGCTTTGTATCTGTTTTGAGTATCCTGAAGTAGTGCTGATTGATCGTTACTAGGGCCCCCTTTCTCGTGACCTCGTGACTAGCTCGACCAAACAGTATGTTGAACAGGAAGTGATAATGATATCTAGTAAGAGTTCCGTTGCAAACGTCAGTGATAGTTAACTGAAGTGAAGTGGCGCATATTCTTTGCTGTATCTCAGTTTGAATCAGCGATCAAAACAATATAAATACAGACATACGACATCAGTCAGTGTTTTTTTAAAAGCAGTACTGTATGATATAACTTTTAAACGCAAAACTTATTGAGGTTAAAGGCACGCACGACGTGCCAGTCTGCCACGAAGTCGCATAACATTTATTATCAGTGTTTACTGTTGTTCTATTCCTGTTTACCGCATTGTACTTTACACACTCGTTTATGCAGTCTCTATTTAGTCTATATCTTTCAGTTTCAGTGTATATCTTTGGCTTTTACTATTCACCCAATCATATATTTCGTATGCTTACCGTGTTACTCCAACAGCTTTTTTTTCAGAAGGCACTTACATACTCTTGTTTCCAGAAATCCGATAACTTGTCAATGTTATGAACTCTTATATTGGTGTCGAATTATCAGAAGACTGTGATATTGAATCTCATGATACACATCAATCATAAATGTTGTCGAGTACATAAATACATAGTTGTCAAGTTTGAACTTTTGAAGCGGTCAAACTGGGTGAGGCTCATGGACTCTTGTGTGACAGTGTGGGTGTGATTCCTCGAGTGGGCAGCTTGAATGTTTGAACACAATTTATTGTATTGTTATACTGAATACTCTATTACCAGTGATGTGTCGTATAAAAATGTACTCTCAAACTGTAGGGGGGTCTAAAGGACATATCCACGAGGACATTAGCGGTCCCATTCTACAGCTTTATCTCGCCTACAGATGGAAAATGCTTCCTAACTGTACTGGTCGATATACGTGTTTGGATCACAAGTCAGTCAGTATTCTGACACCGACAGAACTGATTAAGGGCATGGATAGGTGTGTTTCTATGACAACGATGAGAGTAATGTGTATGAGATAGGGTGTCTCAGTATGCTTGTACGCCTAGGAATTGGTAGGCATGTGTCTATGATAGGCATATTGTGTTTTGAGATATGGAGATTATATGTGCCCGTATATCTAGGAATTGATATCTGTGACAATGATGGGAATGTTCTGCATAGATGAGTGCATTCAATAAATATGCGTAGATTAAGTGTTGATGCGTTCTTTCACACCTGCCATATTAAAAAGGCTAGCGAATATGTAGATAATATATCACGCTACTGGGAGAATAGTACTGGTCGATAACCAATATTGTGCATCGCGCGATAGTATGTCATCACATTCCATGTGATCGAGTGCTTAGCTCAGCGCCGGATGGATTGCAGTATTGAAATAAAATCAGATTTAAGAAGTCATAGCCTTCTGCTTTTTTAAAGAGCTATGTATAAGTTTTTACGCAGACGTACGTTACTGAGTCGCCAATCAGATGCATTTTGTAGAATATGCTGGCTTCGGTGAATTGCCCTCGCGCGTATAGCAAATGTCAGTGGAACAGACACATAAAACTTATTGCAGCATCAGAGACGCTCAATGCTCATATGCGATGACTGATAAGTCTATCATGTATGAAGAGGACAACTGAAACATCCATACTATACAGTTAATGCTCAGTACATGTCTATCTCAACAATACATTTAGCGTAATTATGTACTTGGCATCACTTTGACGATATCATTTTATATTATGATATATTAAGTATACATAGCATCACGTTAACCATTGTAATTATGATAACTTCACCTTGACGATACCATTGTCTAATATGATGTATTGAGCGTCATATCATCACCTGAACCATACCATTTTATATTATGATATATTAGGCGTACATAGCATCACCGAGACGTTACCCTTTCCCGTAATAAAGATCTATAGTCTGAACATTTCCTTCAGTTTGGGCCCGTTTAACCATGAGTTGCGTTTGCTCGACCGAAATGCGTGTAAGTGGCGTGCTGTCCACCCTCCTCCTGCATAGGGCGTATAGTATACTCCTCCCACTCACACCACACTCCTGCATTGGGCGTATAGTATACTCCTCCCACTCACCACACTCCCACATTTGAATCTGCGTGTTGTGTGCTCCTGTCATTCACCCCACCCCTGTCACATTTGTCTGTGCAGAGAGATAGGAGACCAATGTCCTGCCGTTTGCGTTCGATTCGATCTACCCGGGAAAGACCCGATATTGGTACACCCGCTGGATGAGCACAACACTACAGGTATAATCACATACGTAAAGGTGGACACACACGCCGATCCGGTGACCACTCGATATGTTCACACACTGAATACACCGTCCGGGTTTCGCCGCAAGTTAGAGGCGATTGGTATCAGTGTAAGTGATACGGCTATACAACTTCGTGCGCCTTGCTAACTGGTGCAAGTGTACCTACTACGCCTACCTTCGGTAGGACTACCTTTTTATCGGCATGCGTGTGAGTTATTTGCACCCACTCACCTTGATGCATCTTATATGCCAGTTGGATTGCGGGTAGTAGAGACCTCTCTTACACTCTTGCAGATACACACACATGTACACTTGCATATACATAGACATGTACACTTGCAGAGTGCCTTGTTGTGGGTCCGTAGAGATGTGCAGGTCTACAATACTACCGCCACCCGTCGATCGTTTTCTCCAGATGGGCGTATCGGCGATACTGCCATTGAGGACTACGTTGGTATGAGGCTGTGACTTAGTCTAAAGGTACCGTTAAGAGACGTACGCACAAACTCCTGCTTTTCTGGCCCAGGCGAAGTGATTAACCAGTGGCGTTAGGGTAGGTTTGCCTGCTTGTGTACTAGACTGAGCTCTCTCTAGTGTCGGATTACTTAATAACGGATGCTATTATACTTCTGGGGTATCTGGCCCTGCTAAACCCCTAAACCCTAAACCTTAAACCCTGTCTTGGCTACGGACCTATCTATTGACCATATGGAAAGCGTTCATTGTAAACCCTAAGACATCTAGAAATGACGGGATTTTAAAACCCTAAACCTTAAAAGTCCATTTTAGGTAGTGTTAGGATCTTCTCTTCTGCTGAGTTCCCTAGAGCTCAGTATAAATCTGACATAGCCCACCCCGGACTATCCACCACATAGGACAAATTTAATACAAACAAGTTGGGTTCAAATAAATAACGCAAAGCCTCGAATTGAGTGCATTGGATGAGTACGTTTTACTATGGATATCTCATTTTACTATGGATGCGTACGTTTTACTATGGATGCGTATGTTATACTATGGATGCTTACAACCTACTATAGGTGTTGACGTTTTGCTTAGGATGCGGACGGTATATTATAAATGCGCACGTTATAATATTGATACATACGTTTTACTGTGGATGGGTACATTTCACTATAAATGCGTACAGTTTACCATGTATGGGGACGTTTGACTATGACTATGGATGCGTACAGTTTACTATGTATGGTAACGTTTTACTAAGTTCTTGTACCCCAGGTGGTTATATACTAATTTCTGCGTGCCCCCATCGTCAGCTGCCATGACACACCGGTGCAATGGCCTATGCACTGCTTCACAGCGCCAACGCTGGCCAAGAATACGGGTGTAACAGTGGCATAGTCTGAGCAACCAGGCGTATCGCATGTAGCGTCCGACTGCCCTAAAGCTTCAAGGCACACCCATCTTCAACCAGTCCAGACGTAAATTAACCGGAAAACTATGTCTATACAAAGCAGGTGCCTCGGTCGTCCTACCAGGCCATTGATCCCTGTACCCGTCTCCCCACACACGAGACCAACTGTTGCGCAGTCGTCCACATATGTTTGCATGTTGTGGTCTTGTCTTCGTTTCTCTCGTACCACTATAGGCCATCGAGCACATAGCGCCAGGCTGCGTTGGGTGCTTATGGCCACTCATTCACCTGTAGTCTCTTGATAGCTCCGTGTGTCTCGGAAATGCCCTATACGTACGTGCCTTTTGTGCTATGCCAATCGTTCCGCGTTAACGAATGCGTGTCGTGCTTAGTTGCTGTGGCCTATCTACACCACAGTTTGACTCAATCTGTAGTGAGATGCGACAGAAGAAGTAGGTACCTTCCTCGCCACGTGCATTGCTACATGCTACACGGTACTGAGGTGCTGTTTAATGGCCCACAATAGCCATACCAACATGTGCTCCAGTCAATGGTACAGAGCCCATGCGCTCTAGTCAGTATAGAGCTCATGTGCTCTAGTCTATAGTTTAGAGCTCATGTGCTCTAGTCTATAGTGTGGAGCTCATGCGCTCTAGTCTATAGTATAGAGCTCATGTGCTCTAGTCTATAGTATAGAGCTCATGTGCTCTAGTCTATAGTATAGAGCTCATGCGCTCTAGTCTATAGTATAGAGCTCTACGCTCATTCCGTCGGTAGAAGTCGTTTGTCCATGACAGTCATTGGCCCAAGCACACGTACACACGTGTACACTTGTATGCTTGCACTCTCGTGAGGTCTCCGACTGCCCTGTGAAGTAAATGGATACATCGGCTGACAAACCCAAGGGTTGCCCAACCCTACACCAGTCCAGTCTGTTCGGTTGGTAGTGCTTGTCTGGATGTAGAGAGAGCACTCTACGGGTGCTCATAGTATCGTCCGGCGCTCGTGGTCTCGTGTGCCTACACACACGAAAGAAACGAACCATATGAGCGACACAAAGCAAAGTGCAGTGTCTGAGTTGTTTGTAGGGGACAGGGTATGTGTGTATGATCGGCATCCGACAGCATGCCAACCACTCTGAACTGTCCGAGAGGGTAAGATCTGTCGTTCCATTACATATACATATGTACCTATTGAGTTGTGCAGATGCAACGCTATCATGTGTAAACCTGATATGTATAGTTTATCTAGTGGGTACACCTCACTATTTCCATGTGTGCACTTATGAGTGCATCATTGCGCATACATACATACAGACAGACAAATGTGTAAACTCATATATATCCCTCATCACAACCCCCATCTATTGACAGTACTCTGTTCACATTTGCACCATCCATGTGGTTCTGAAAATTTGCAGGCAAACCAGCATAACACAACACAACACAACACGACACAGGGACGAGACTAATCAGTCACTAACAACAACAGTCTGCACCAATACCATTACTGCTGGACCGGTAAACCCTAAAACCCTAAAACACTAAAACTCTAGAATCGTTCTATCAGAGGTATTCGTATCAACCAAACTGGAGTCGGTGCATAAAAACTTTGAAACCTCTATATGACCTATACATTGCAAACGCCGACTCTCCAACGACTGGCGCGTGCTGCTGTCACTCGTCTCGTTGGGTGTGGAATTAGAATAGACACACCTACTGCTACATCTCAACCTCTTCCCATGTAACACGCCTACCTTCGTTAACCCTACCACTGATATATATACCCTATATCCCATCACACTCCATTAGCCACATACACCACGACCAACCAGCTTCCAGCACCCCATACCTTGCACATCCCTCTCCCATTTACTACACCTACCTACGTTAACCCTACCCCTGATACTCTATACCCTATCACACTCCAATATCCATACCCACCACAAACCCCCAGCTTCCCAGCACCTCATACCTTGCCCTTGCAGACAAAACTTTAAAATCCTAAAACTATACCTCGCCCATGCAGACAATAACCTTGAAACCCTAAGACTTGCGTGACTCTCCATCCCCCCCATCGCGTGTGGTGGTAGATATGACGCTGTTGCTGCTGAGCTCGTCCTCCTCCACCAGGTCACTGCCCATCTTCTCCGCAATGGCTGATTTTCTCGAGAAAGGGTGCCTCCGTGACTCGTTGCGGTTGTCCTCCAGACTACCGATGGATTGAATTCTGAACGGGCGGGTGTGCACGTGGTGAGAGAATGTATGCAACGGTACGCTATAGTCGCGCCATGTGTATGTGGAAGTAGATGAGGGTAGACACACTGTGCGCTTTGACAGGTCAATGAAGAAAAGACGGGTAGACACACTGTGTGGGTCGACAGGTCAGTGAAGTAGATGAGGGTAGACTCACTGTGTGGGTTAACAGGTCCACTGTGTGGGTTAACAGGTCCATTGTGTGGGTTGACAGGTCAGTGAAGTAGATGAGGGTAGACACACTGTGTGGGTTGACAGGTCAGTGGAGTAGATGAGGGTAGACACACTGTGAGGGTTGACAGGTCAGTGAAGTAGATGAGGGTAGACACACTGTTTGGTTTGACAGGTCAGTGAAGTAGATGAAGGAAAACACACTGCGTGGTTTGACAGGTCAGCCGAAGTAGATGAGGGTAGACACACTGTTTGGTTTGACAGGTCAGTGAAGTGGATGAGGGTAAACACACTGTGTGGGTTGACAGGTCAGTTGTACGTAAGAGGTCTTGTGAACGGTCATACTTGAGTAGCTTAAGACAAATGAGGGAGGCAGAGGTTTCATAGGAGACTATAAGTTTACAAGTTCA
>LUCW03000103.1:30000-37500 GCA_001586965.3 Sphaeroforma sirkka | reverse complement strand
GCACGGATACAAACAACCAACAGACGTATATACACCCGTGCATACACTCTTGTTACACCATCCAACACAATCTCAAGACAAATGGTACCTGGGTAGTCGATGATGGTCCGTCTGGCCACTGCCACTGCCACTGCCACTGCCACTGCCACTGCCACTGCCACTGCCACTGCTGTTGGTTTGGGAGGGATCCCTGTGCTCCAGATACACTAGCAGCAGTTTGTAGTAGATCAACAGCCACGCGACCACCATGTAGTTGAGCACGACGTATCCCGTGAGAATGCACAGCTGCGTGTTGCTATCATTGGGAGCTGACCTCGTTGTTGTAGGATAAGGGGTTGTAGGATAAGGTGTTATAGGGATAATAGTGTAATAGGATAAAGGGTTGTAGGATAAGGGGTTGTAGGATAAGGAGTCGTAGGATAAGGTGATATAGCGATAATAGTTACAGGATAAAGGGCTGTAAACTAAGGTGCTATAGGGATAAAATTGTACAGAATAAAGGGTTGTAGGATAAGGCGTTACAGGGATAGTGTTACATTATAAAGGGTCGTAGGACAAGGTGCTATAGGGATAATAGTGTTATAGGATAAAGGGCCGAAGGATAAAGGTGTTATAGGATAATAGTTTTACAGAATAAAGGGTTGTAGGATAAGAGATTATAACATAAGGTATTAGTGCATAAGCGGTCATCGGAGTGTGCAGGTGAAGGTATGCTCTGCAGTAGGCCTGTGCAGTGTCCTGCATGAGTGCTTGGCCTTTCAGTCGATCGTTGTGTACCTACAATAGTGGCCTCATACGTGTCCTGAGTATCCGTGGGTGTGTGGAGATGTGTGATACGCATATACGTATATACATACCAAGTGTACGGACATAGTAAACATACGTATACACGTATACGTACTTACGCTACACGTACTATTGCTTAGCATGGCCTACACCCACACACTGTGTGCTGGCACAATGTTGGTCAATGCGTCAGGTGTGCCGTGCACTTACTCAGGAGGTACGTAGGGATGGCGACAGTCGTTGAGAACAACCAGTTGTATATGGACACTCCGATGAGCCATGTCTCCTTAAAGTCCGCCGGAACTTGACGCACTTGAAAGGCAAGAACAGCCCCCACCTACAGGGGATGGCAAGGCAGGCAGGGCAGTGCATACACCACGTAAGCAAACGTACACATGGTGGAGCGGTGGTAGGTGTGTGAGTATGGCCTACTGGAGGTTTATATATATATATATATATATATATATATATATCAACACGTGTTGATGGCGATACCACGTTCGCTACTATCACATTACCGTCAAATGGAATCGTCTACAGTATAGCACCGACTCGATCTTATACGAACACCATACTAAATCACATTCGCACACGAAGATAACTTTATTTTCACATCCACCGAGCACCAGACGAATTTGATTAAAATAATGAGTATGTCACAATCCTACATCTCCAATATATATCTATAAATATATATATATATATATATATATATATATGCATATATATATATATATATATATATATATATATATATATATATATATATATATGATATATGGATATATATATATATATATATGATATATAAATATAAATATATATATATATATATATATATATATATATATATATATATATATATATTATGTATATATGTATACATAATAATACATATACATGTATATACATATATATATTGCATACACATTACATATTATATATATATTGATATAAATATGTAATGATATAATAATATGTAATATGTTATATTATTATTATGATATATATATATTATATATATATATAACATATATATATAATATTATATATATTATATTATTATATATATATAATATTATATATATATATGTATACAATATATATACATATACATATATATGGTTAATATATGAAACATATATGTATATATGATATATATATATATTATTATATATATATAATATTATTATATATATATATATAATATTACATATGTATTATATATTACATATGCCATTATATATTGTTACATAATACATGCACACACATAACCACATACGTACATATTTGCATATTGCATCATGCGTGCATTGCACGTACAAACATTGCACATTACGTACACCACGCTATACATACATGCATACATATTACATACATTGCCATTGCACGTATGCATGCATATACGTACGCATACGTACGTACATTACGTACACACGTACGCACATGCATACATACATACATATACATACATACATACGCCACGTACATACACATTACCTATATATAACATATATACAACCAAACACAGACACACACACACACAGGCATACATCCATACATACAAACATACATACATACATGCATGCACACATACGTGTATACATACGAATATACATACATACATATATATATATATATGTGTGTGTGTGTGTGTCTGTGTCTGTGTCTGTGCGTACATGAGTTTATTTATATATATATATATATATATATATGTACATGTATATGTATATGTATATGTATATATATATATATATATATATATATATATATATATATATGTATATATATATATATATATATATATATATCTATTATACTTACCATCATCAAACAGGCCTGCGACAGCGTCACCGCCAACAGACCCCATGTCTGCTTACATGCAAGCCAAACAGTGTCCTCAACCACATAAGAAGTCTTGACGAACCGATCGGTGAAACCGATAGCCAGTTGGGCTAG
This sequence comes from Sphaeroforma sirkka, assembly GCA_001586965.3. Taxonomy (NCBI): domain Eukaryota; class Ichthyosporea; order Ichthyophonida; genus Sphaeroforma; species Sphaeroforma sirkka. The sequence continues at coordinate 34,755 of LUCW03000103.1, read as the reverse complement.
CCCGTTGATCACCAACAAGATACTGAGCTTGGTCAGGAGCTCTCTGACCATTTAGGGTTTAAGGTTTAGGGTGTATAGTGTACAAACAGGGAAGCGAAATCTACGAGAAGGGCCTGGCAAGTGTATAATATGTTTTTACCGCTGTACAGATACGTCACATACGTTTTTTTAACAACACGTGTGTGTGCACACACACACACATTCATAAGTGCAATCCAATCCGATGGACCGTTCGAAGGCCATGTGAGTTTAACATAAGAGTGGGGCCACCCTGCTCTCGCCGGATGGCATCCCCATAGATCACCATCTCTGAAGACAGGTGGTGTCAAGACAGCCTTGCGGGACCACTCGATAGTACTATATGTAACAACCACTCGATAGTACTATATGTAACAACCACTCGACAGTACTATATGTAACAACCACTCGATAGTACTATATGTAACAACCACTCGACAGTACTATATGTAACAACCACTCGATAGTACCATATGTAACAACCACTCGATAGTACTATATGTAACAACCACTCGATAGTACTATATGTGACAACCACTCGATAGTACTATATGTAACAACCACTCAATAGTACTATTTATAACAGCCACTTGATAGTACTATATGTAGCAATCATGGGTGCACACACATCCCATAGGTGCAACTACAATGCTTAAGGACTGATCACAGGCTGGTTTGCTGTTTGTCGGTATACTTATAGTACAGCAATGGAACAAGTACATGTTGTATGGTTCATATCGTCCGTTATTATACGTGGTTGCGACACAGGAAGTGATGTGTACAAACATCACATACAAATAGTATCGATCGCCGCAGTAGATACTATGTGATGGCATACCCACATTCTTCATACGCACCCTTGAGTGCGTATACATGCACCAATAGGTACATCCCTCATCACCTCACCACGTAGCAGTACACATACAAGTGCACACAACTGTTTATATATACATGACCAGATATGCTTACGCATACAGCCACATAACCGTCTATACACAAGATCGTATATGTTTACGCATACAGCCACATAACCGTCTATACATAAGATCGTATGTTTACGCATACAACCACATACTTGTTGCTGCACTTGATACCGCTGTGGAGCTTCTTCACAGACGATCTAAAGATCATACGCACGCGATATGTTTTGATAAACAAAGAGCCAAACGTCAAAATAAACCCCGTGGACCACAGAAGAGGCGCCAAGTGACAGGGCCAGTCAGACGAAGTCTCTATGTACATGATCAGGGGCTGTCTTGGTACGAGGTATGTGCGGAGATGATAGCATATGATATGTGTATGAGTGTATATACAAAGTGATAAGTTTTTTTTTTAGTGTGTTTTGAGACTATAGAAATGGATAGTGATTAAGGCTATATATGCTTGTATGTAAGTATGCATGCATAGATACTTACATCATGTATGCGTACGTACATACATCTATACATACATTCATATATACATGCATGCATCAATACATGCAATCATACATACATACGTACATACATACATACATACATACATATCTATTTATATATATATACATACGTATATATATTTGAGTACATACACACATACACACATACATACACACATGAATACATACATATACATATATATATATATATATATATAAACATAAAACACATACATACATACATACATACATGTACATACATACATACACACATACATGCACACATACATACATACATACGTACATGCATACACATACGTGTATATGCCACATATATTGTAATAAATCTAATATAATAATATGTATATGGTGATGTGTGATGTGTGTATGTATATATATGATGCATAATACATGCATATGCATATATGCATATGTTGCAATATATGGATATGATTATTTGATTGTATAATAGATAATGGCATGCATGCTACATGTATGCATATGTATGTGCATGCCATACATATTGATATATATATAATAATATTATAATATATATAATGTAATATATGTATGTAATATGTATTACACATAAATTACAACAATGTATTATATGATACATAATATGTGCTATTGTAACATTATACATACAATATGTATTATGTGCATATTATGTTATGTTATGTATTAATAATAATATATGTGTATTATGTAATATATATATATTATAATATATATATATATAATATAATATATTATGTAATATTAATATTAATATGCATTGCTATATAATATGCTTGTATATATTATATATATATATATATGCATGCATAATAATATGTGCATATGTGCATATGTAATAATACATATGCATGGCACATTGTAATATACATGTATATATGTAACATGTATATTATATTATATATATATATATATTATTATAATATGCATATATATATATATATATATATATATATATATATATATATATATATATATATATATATATATATATATATATATATATATATATATATATATATATGTATGTATATATATATATATATATATATATATGTATGTACTACATAATTAAAACGTACCGTGGGGAGGGCTAGAATACTCCCAACCAACATGATGCCCATGAAGACTGGACTCGCCCGTCTGAGCCGAGGATAGTTGCGTAGAGCTATCACAGCTGCCAGGGCAACTACCAGGCTGATCTCGCACAGTATGATTACTACCATACACGAATACTTCTGAGCGTCGCCGAGCTGGCCTTGCGCTGGTTATGGGAGAGATGTACCAGTGCGCCGTGAGATGGCAGTGGGTTGGTCACATGTTGTTTTGGGTTGGGGTTTGTGGCGATAAAAACGGTCTTCAATATACTACAAGAGAGTATACGAGGATATGCATAGCATGTATAAACGTATATATTTATACGTCATCAAGTTTTAGTCGCAGCCGTGATGGTCTATCGATAAACAAAAGAGTTCTTGTTTATTTCTCTTCTGAAGACGCCCCCCCCCACACACACATACATGTATAGGAACTGCGCAACAACTTACTTACAGTCGCAAGTGTGTCATATATCAGTATTGACTGACGTGCTCATAGGTATGGTCTATATTTCCACAGATAAGCAACCAAAAGCATGTGTGTGTATATGTGCATATCAGTTAACACATCGCATCTCATGCAATTCATGCTAAGCCGCTAGTATATTGTTTGTATCACCACTACCGCACGGATAGATGTTGAAACCCATAAAGTATACCATCAAACACTATATATATATACAATTGAACCTATATATATATATCCAATCAAACACTATATATATACAATTGAACTTATATGTATATCCAATCGAGCTCATGTATATCATGGAAACTCAACTGCATGCAATCTAACTCAAAGATATCCAAGCAAACAATATACATATACAATTGAACTCAAATATAAATCCAATCTAACTCATGTATATCATACAAACTCAAATGTATGCAATCTAAATCAGGGATATCCAAGCAATATATATACAATTGAACTCGTATAAACATTAAAATTGAAATGTATACAATCAAACCATAGACGTTAATTCAAAATCACATATATACAATCTATCTCATAGATATTCACGAAACTCATATATTCATTTGAACACAAATGTGTACTATCAACCTCATAGATATCCAATTAAACTCACATATCCATTTAAACACAAATGTGTACAACCAAACTCATAAGTATCCAATCAAGTTCACATACACACAATTGATTTTAATAACAGCCATGCGGTAATCGACTCTATGGCCACTGTAATAATATACATCCATTCGTGTAGATGGATATTTCTCCCGGACGAGGCACGAACCTTAATTACTTCAATTGGTATAGGTATCCAATAGAAAGGTTATCACCTTACGTCAAGTCACACGTCTGTGAGCTGTACTGCAATCGGCTCAAATGGTAAATGTGTACACGAGAAGGGCTCGAATCACAGTTATCTCTACCAGCTGTGCTGCAAATAGAGATCAAAGTTATCCCTACCTACGGCCAGCCTTATATACATGGCCAAGACCAGTGAAAGCCCATCCGTCTATAGGCGCATAGATTAGTACTACAATACATGCATAGGTGTTGAGTATATAATCATAGCACAACACACCACAACACACACACACACACACACATATATATATATATATATATATATATATATATATATACGCGTACGCACACACATACACACACTCATATGAGGACTACTCACCAGGTAGAACAGTGCTGCGGATAGCCACAGGCACATCCTCGGCCGTTCCAGTTGCACAGGGGATGGCACTGAATTGAAAGTTGACGTCTGCCTCCGTATGGGCCTGTTGTTGCGGTTGGAAGTAGACGCGCCATAGCCTATCTGTGATGGTGGCCTATAAATAGAACACGGAACACGGAACACGTGGAGTGTGATGAGTAAAGCGTCTATAAATAGAATGTAAGTTCGTGTTTCGTGATAATTTCGGATCATGTGGGAATAGCAATGATATGAAAGTTGGCATTCTGTTCAGTCGGGGGACTCTTGTTGTGGTTGAAAATGAGCACGGCAAACCATACCCGGGATGGTGGTCTACAATTAGAACACAGCCAAACGGTATGTGATGAGTAGATCATTGAGCATAAACTATACTACACACGCGATTTGTGATCATGCTGCTCACAGATGTATACATAACAATCTAAAAATGCACATACGAACAGAAACACATCTATCTTCATTCTCTGTTAACTCAATGATTTGGGACCCAGAATACCCATTTCCGATC
>LUCW03000103.1:22500-25000 GCA_001586965.3 Sphaeroforma sirkka | reverse complement strand
ATCGTATGTACATATGTACGTGCACGCATAATAATATAACATGCAACACAATAACAATATGTATATATATGTATGTAATATTATATATATATTGCCAATTATTATTATAATAATGCCATATAATATATATGTATTATATATTATAATAATAATAATATATATATGTATATATTATATATTATTATATATATTGTAATATGTATGACTATTATGCCAGCAACCAATATATGGCATAATATTAATAATATTGTTATTGTATATTATTGATGTTGTTGATATTATGATTGATGATGATGATATTGATGATGATTATTGATTATTGCATATGTATAATAATAACATATGCATACGCATTACATATTATTGACTGATACATATATGCATGCGCACGTGTGCGCGTGATGCAATGCGTTGTCGATGATGACATGATATGTATATAATAATCCCAATTATATGATATAATATATAATAACATGCATATATGTATACATACAATGCGCAAGTGCATGTACGCATTATTATTATTATTATACTATTATATATTATTATGTATGTACATATATTATTATGTATATATATACAATATATGATGTGATGATTGATACGTTGTTTGATACGCATTGATGACGTATTATGATGATGACATTGTAATTATAATACATGCATGCGTGCGCGCGCGCGCGCAATAATAATATGTATATAATACGATAATAACCATAATATATAACAATATGTATATTATGGTATATTATTAACATATATGTATATATTATATAATACAATATTCAATAATTATATTATGTATATATATATATATATATGTTATTATTATATTATTATTATATATTATTATATTATTATTATATATATATATATATGATGGATATTATTATATGGATATATATATAATATTACAGTATGATGATGTTGATGATGATGATGCGTGCTGCGTGCGCGTGCGCAACGCGCGTGTGTGCAGTGTAATAGTATATATATATATATATATGTATATATATATATATTATATGTGTGTGTGTATATGATATATATATTATATATATATATATATATATATATATATATTTTATATATTATATATATATAAACTTATATATATATATAGTATATATATGTATATATATGTGTATGTGTGTGTGTGTGTGTGTGTGTGTGTGTGTGTGTGTGTGTGTGTGTGTGTGTGTGTGTAATATATATATATATATATATATATGTATAGCATATAGCATACCTAGTCCGCTCGAATACGTTCCCCATGCGCAGGGTACACACTGTGTTTGTCCGGTGTTATTCTGGGCTGTGTGTCGTGGGCAGTCGATGCATGACTGCAACAGATTGTTGACGTCGCTGTAGGTACCCGCTGGACATGGCTCACATCGCGACGACTCCGCTGTATATAAAGAAAAAAAATTGTTTTATTATTGATCTGCCCAAATCACTAGTATAATTTAAGCATTTGGTTCAGCACACACTTTGAACATAGTACTATATAGATCACAGGTCTACCCGATATATATGTAGGTGTATTCGTACTACATCCCATTGTGAATATGATCGTCAATCACCTCAATCTCAAACACTAAGATATACGCACCGTGTATTGGTTTTGTACACACGGTGAGCATAACATGTGATCTATATCAATCGCAGGCATATCTGATATGTATGTACGTACATTGTCTGTACACACCTTGAACATACCAAGTAGACTATATCAATCACAGGCATATCTGATATGCATGTACTTGCATTGGTTGTATACACACCTTCAACATAGTAACCGCCGCCGCAGGTGGAGAAAACGGGCACTACGGCTTCAGTGCTATTCATATCGCCATCCCACACCTCATACTTGAAAGCAAAAGGCCCTCCTACCAGCAAGACAGACGTTAGTGGAATAAAAACATACAGTACCAGGTGTTAATTAATGGTAGTAACCAGCGACAGATTTACCCAATAACAGTATATAATACTACAATACAGCTGTATGCCTATAAATAGAATATGCTACATATTGAGATATAACCACTAACAGTATATAATACCACAATACAGCTGTATGACTATAAATAGAATATACTACATATTGAGATATTCCCACTAACAGTATACAATATTACCATACAGCTGTATGCCTATCAATTGTAATAGTACAAGGCCTTAATATACTCCTGGAATAGGAAATATGGGTATACCATTTATAATACAAGGCCTCAACATAACCTTGGAATAGGAGATATGGGTATACCATTTATAGTACAAGGCCTTAACATTACCCTGGAATAAGAGATATGGGTATACCATCTATAGTACAAGGCCTTAACATACCTTTGGAATAGGAGATATGGTTATACCATCTATAGTACAAGGCCTTAATATACAATAGAAGATATAGTTATACCAGCTATTGTACAAGGCCTTAACATACCGCTGGAATAGGAGATATGGTTATACCATCTATAGTACAAGGCCTTAACATACC
>LUCW03000103.1:5000-12500 GCA_001586965.3 Sphaeroforma sirkka | reverse complement strand
GACTGGAGTGATGTGTAAGCGTGTGCATTGTCCTGTTTACGTGCACATCAGCTGACGTATACCTTACACTAGCATAGATTGTTGAGAATGTAGCGAAGAACACAATCGCTCAGGTTTATGTGTGTTCTGATGTATAGATAACCTGTCAAACTTTTCCATCTAGATTATTCGCAACGGAGCTTACACACCAGCACATGCCCGTTAGAGGTGTGTACGATGTCCGCATATACACCTGTATTTGTAAACGGACTCAGAAGTTCACATACGGTACGTTGAGAGTGAGCATAGTACGTATTCGCTTACAGTTCACCTCTGGGTGCAAGCCACAGACTTGTGCATAGATACCAGATCAACCCGTAGGCTTTAGGTTCAGAGGTTTCAGGATTTTTTTAATATGGAGAGCTTTGCGTAAGGTGTGTACGTGTACACATGATACACACGTCACACAACTCGACACAAACCCACGCTTGTGCAGTGGGGTGACGTTACTACACATACGAAGGTACAGCCAACTACAAGAATCGGATTATATTCTGGAATACTGATTGGTACCATGTCACTCTGTCTCTGCCGTTTATTGACTTCGTTATCAATACCCTTGCATACATATATATATATATATATATATATATATATATATATATATATAAACGCATCAAGAGGTCTGCATACATACAGCACCCACTCACACTACGTATAGATGACATACATATACCAGAGCAGGTATTATAAAGCATCCCCTCATGAATGACAATACGTAAACCAGAGTAGGTATCGCGTGAATATACACATACCTGTGTTCGGGTGTGGTTCCATATCTTGACTTCATCAATCATTCCCTTGTGGAACACGCCACTGTAGAATAGCCACGTGCAAATGCTCAGCCCCTGCGATAGGCACCAACCCAACCCAACACATGATAAGTACACACGAGAGTGACATCACATACATACGAGTGAACCGCGAGGCTTCGTTATGGATACGAAGGATGCGTAAAATATATCGATATAGTCACGACGTGCAATACTAATGTGTATGCGATATAAAGGCGTGTACACACAGGCGAAAATGATCTAAACACTACTATCACTAGACAACAACACTCGCACACACATAACAGAAACGGATATACACATACACAAACTAGACATTACTATCACTAGACACCAACACTCGCACACACAGAACAGAAACGGATATACACATACACAAACTAGACACTACCTATCACTAGACAACAACACCCGCACACACGCACACATACGTTCTAAAAACACATGAACAAATTTGTACACAAATAGTTACAAGAGCGCACACGCACACATATGTTTGTACGTTTTCCATGTGTATGTTGGTGCGCATTCGCGTGTGAATCCGATAGCGTTCCGTACAAGTAAGCGTATCTATATACGTATGTGTGGGTCCTTGTGGGTACATTATACGTATCCATATCACTGAGGATTCTATATTCGCATATATATCGTTGTGTATATGTATTTATATCACTGAGTATTCCATATTCGCATGTATATCGTTGTGTATGTCTTTGTGTAAGTGGCCAACCCAGAGAGCTAGACTACACACAAAACAGCCACCTCACGTTGTTGATTAGACTTCTGGTCCTGTTGATATGAAGCACGATTTAGTTGCACTATACACACGCTGTGGGCTTGCATGTGCACGCGAGCTTTTTAAGTATTCGTATGTGTATGTAGATGTGCATGCATATACTATATGCACATGTCCCTGCTCATGTGCTAGACTATAAAAGTACGAATAGATATATCCCAGACTATAAATAGACCTACATCAGACTATACATAGACCTACACCAGACTATAACTATACCTACCCAAGACTATATTATAAATAGACCTACCTCATACTATGAATAGACCTACCTCCACGCGTTGCTGATTGGGTGTTTGGTCCTGTTGATTGAGTCCGTTAGGAGTGCCCACGCCCATGTGGTCGTGGTGTGTCTCACTGATCAGCTCGCCGTTCAGATACACAGCCGCGTAGGTGCCTGATACCTGCGGTTGGGATACCACAATGACACCCGAGGGTTATTTTCACACGTAAGAAAATAACGCAACACATGGGGGAATGTGTAGGTGGATATCACCGGGGAGGACTACACCACATGAAATTGAAATCATGGGAAAATAACGCGTGGGATAAGTCTTTGCGCACATGACGTATAGACTGACCAATTCGGCCCAAGCAGTGCCACACCAAAACTCGTACCTGTGAAAGCATGGTAGGTGCGAAAATAACACAATAAACAAACATGTGAAAACAACATATGGGAAAACAACACATGAGAAAACAACACACGAAAAAATAACACATGAGAAAATAACACATGCATCAGAAAATAAAATGTGAGGGTTACGCACTCACGCCCTATGCACCAACCAATTCACACATCATACACCAACTAATCCACACCCTATACACCAACCAAATCACATCTTATGCACCAATTAACTCACACCTTATGCACCAACTAATTCACACCCTATGCACCAACTAATTCACACCTTATGCACCAACTAATTCACACACTATGCACCAACTTTTTCACACCCTATGCACCAACTGTTCACACCCTATTCACCAACTAACTCACAACCTATACACCGACTAATTCACACTCCATACACCAACTAATTCACATCTTATGCACCAATTAATTCACACCCTATGCCCCAACTAATTCACACCCCATATACCAACTAATTCACATCTTATGCACCAATTAGTTCACACCTTACGCACCAACTAATTCACCCCCTATACACCAACTAATTCACACCCTATGCACCAACTATTTCAGCCAGCGCACTCGCACCTACAGTCGTACCTGCGAATGCACATTGGCAAAGTGAGCCCAGGTGCCACCCAAGTGGGTGGTATCACCCGTAGTACGCGACAGACTCCCCACATCAAACCTGTACTGTTGCGGACGGCCGGAACTAGGCATGGAGAACACGAACCTGGAGGAGAGGATATACATATCACAAGACAATATAATAGAATGTATCAGGTATTGGTGTATTGCTTGTGTTTATAATGGACATGTAAATAACGGTGTGTTATATTGTGGGGTAAGAAGGACTGAGGTTATCACGACAGGACGTATTGAACCATAGACACGGATATAGCACCGACTTGTACGATAGCATGTGATGGAAGTGACGTTGTAAGTCACGACGTGATTAATCTGACATGGGCAATACGCTAAGCACGACATGCACAAGCCTATGTACTTTACAATAACGCACTCAAGTACGCATGGACACGTACAACCCATGGCCTCACCGGTAGAGATCGCACATACACACACGCTTATACCCACGAATACGAGAAGCAACCCAGAACCCCACACTCGTGTGAGTATTTGAATGTTTCTTAATATACACACATTTGAAAGCACGTGCCAGTTAAATAGTCAAAACATAGGCACCTCTACCATAGACGGCACATACCGGCCAGTGCGTTTGTATGGATTGGTCCCGTCTGTGGCGGTCTTGGCTTGCTCTCCCGAGGCTATGGCCCAAATGGCCCTACACAGCAGCAGAGATAACACACCTTGGATGAGGGAATGAGACACGCAGCCGTGAAATGGGCACGCTCACATGGACAAATGTAGCCAGATTTGCATATACGATACTCTGAAAACGCCACTCTGAAAACGCCACTCTGAATACGACACTCTAAATACGACACTCGAAATACGACACTCGTTACGGTACATACATTTGATCTTTCTATCGTGAACGACACCCTCCTAGATCAGCACCATGCATTATTAAAGCAATAGTTGCCCAGTCCTTTGGGAAGTAGGCAGCGCATATGTAGCCTCAACCCTCAGATGATTGTGCATAACTAGATAGAACATCACATTCACAGACATACCTACGAACACACATACCCGATGGATGGAGGTGCGAGTTATGCATGTGCAACCACATCTACCAAAACACTCACTCACTCACACACACTCACTCACTCACTCGCTCACTCATACTCACACACACACACACACACATACATACATACATACATACATACATACACACACACACACGCACCTTCAACTGCGACACACCCCTTAACTATATACACCAAACCCTCCAGCAATCACTCCACAATCCCCCGAAGCACATATTCTAACAGAGGCAGAGGTAGAGGTGTCGATACGCAGGGGGCGCACGGGCAGTCCGAGCATGCATATACCTACACCCACACATATATACAACACACAGATAACCTTAACATACATACAATTACATAGACACGCACATATATACACCACACAGATAAACTTAACTTACATACCAGTACATAGACACGCACATATATACCCCACACAGATAAACTTAACATACATACCAGCACATAGACACGCACATATATACACCACGCAGATAACCTTAACATACACACAAGTACATAGACACGCATACTCACCCGTCAGAGATTCGATCCTTGATAATGTACACCCACCCTTCCACCGTGACCGGACCCCCCCCAAACCGAGTGATATTGTCGACCTCAGAGGTGTAGTTGCCCACAGGCCATCGGAAATAGGGTGCGTACATGTAGTCATTCTCACCATCGCACGAAATGGCATAGCCAGCACTGCCTGCCTGCGGACGCCAATTACGCTTGATGTGAAGAAACAGGTGGATGTAGTCGGTTGTTTCGTCCTGTGTGGTGAGATAGGGTACATAAGGTTTGAGTGTTATATGTGTATGTATGATTAGGTGCATATGTATAGATATAGATATATATACATAAATATAAATATATATATATATATATATATATGTGTATTGTTATTAATGTGTGCGTGCGTGCGTGTGCGTGCGTGCGTGCGTGCGTATTGTGATGCTGTGCGTGCGTGCGTGCGTGTGTGTGTGCGTGCGTGTGCGTGCGTGTGCGCGTGTGTGTGTGCGTGCGTGTGTGCATATGTATGCACAAAATATACATACATATATATATATATATATATATATATATACATATATACATGTAGTAGTGTGCGTATATATATATATATATATATATATATATATATATATATATATATATATATATACACATGTATATTGTGATTAACTAATTTAGTTGACGAACGGTTTAGAGTGAAACAACGTATTTACTTTTTAGGATCAAAGTAGTGTAATAGCCTACAAGGTTGTGAGGACTGAACATTCTACAACCTTGACATATATACAATAAAGCTAGACATTGCCTGCCGTCAGACCCTCTGGTCACTGACGCAACATCTCCTTTCTCGCCATACATTCCGTCATACTATTGCGCTACACTACTAAATGTTTTATACTCTTCTTCTATTGGTATAGGCTTACCAAATCAGCTGTAGACATAGACCAATATTATAAGACACACAACATTTCTCCATGCCTCCATCATCCTAAAAAAATCATCCCTCATACACCCAAACCATCAAGCATGCATAATAATAGAATCAGCAATAACACGAGAAATAACAATAACACTAGAAATCAGACATAATTCACAGGAGCCTTCAAAGCTCACTACTGTGGACCACACCCATATTACAATCTATATATATATATATATATATATATATATATATATATATATATATATATATATATATATATATATATATATATATATATTAGTCGTACATATATTTACGTCGATTAACACTCTTAATTGGCACATATACAGACATACATACATATACGTACACAGACGATTTAATTAATAAAACAATGAATTAAAACAACCAATGAGTTCATAATACGTTACTCACCATTTCTGGTGTGAGTGTCAATTGGGATACCCTCTGCACTTGGAATGTGATGTTTCCAAAGTATCCAGGGCTGACGAGTAGATTCAGATCTGTCGAATTGACTACTATCGGCAATTGTGTGAAATTCGCATACACTCCTGTAGATATCTCATACGAAAATAAAGATGCAACCGAGTGTGTGCATATGTGAATAAGAATATGTACAGATGCAACTGAGTGTGTGCATATGTGAATATGTATATGTATAGATGCAACTGAGTGTGTGCATATGTGGATAAGTATATGTATACATTTAGATAAGGAAACATATCGAATCGTGGTATTCCAAGAAAATGAGATGTGAGGGATAGAAGTGTATCATTGTTCGAATTATAAGTATACGCAGTATAGGTATATACCCGGCTATTTCAAACGCTAAATTGATATGGACAGGAATTGCCATCATCCTCGCCTCCCACACTATCGGATTATGTACGTGTAGGATTCGCTTGACATACAGATGACCATACGCAGCAACGAAGCAGTGGTATATAAGTCATAGAGCTATATACGTTTCACGTACCATGTTGTACTTGCTTTATGTACACTGTTAGATTATCTATCTGAAGTGTGCGACCTTGCCAATACGTTTGCTAGTGCATCTGTTCCAAAGGCTATAAACCAACTGTGGACGAAGACTCGGCTTGGCCTTATAGTTCCCGTGCATATACATGCGAACGAATAACGTATACAAGAACAACGTATAAACGAAAAACGTATACGCAAGTAAGGTATGTTGGTACTCTATGTAGTGCGTGAATGAGGGGTTGCATTGCAGTATGGTATGACTATACCTCGTCTTAATCATTCGGATATGAATGCACACTTGTACTGATGACACTCAATGCGTAATGTCAGTAGGACATGAAGTAAAGGGATTGAAGTAATACATGTCTATAACTTATCTTATATCGTAACCATTTACTGGACACTAATACGCACTTGTATTGGTGGTACCCATTGTGTGATTTAGGTAGTACACCAACCAATGGGTTGTACTATAGTATACAACACTGTTCTATAGTATATAACACTGTACTACAGTATACACCATTATACTATTGTATATACAATTGTACTATAGTATATACCAGTTGATGCTCTCGCATACGGCTACACACCTGGACTGACTATAATCAAAGCGGCTCCGGCGTCGTTGGCAACGCTGGACACCTGTCCTTCGGAATTGGACACAGTTGCGTTACGCACGAGAATATACTTGAACTCACTGTGTAGGGTCAAGTGAGCATAGTGAGCATGAGCATTAGAATGTAGGTAGGTACTGCCCAGGTGATGTGCCAAATGAGCATGGGGTTTAGAAGGTAGGTAGGTACTGCCCAGGTGATGTGCCAAATGAGCATGGGGTTTAAAAGGTAGATAGGTACTGCCCAGGTGATGTGCCAAATGAGCATGGGACTTAGAAGGTAGGTAGGTACTGTCCGGGTGATGTAGGTAGGTAGGTACTGCCCGGGTGATATAGGTAGGTAGGTACTGTCCGGGTGATGTAGGTAGGTAGGTACTGTCCGGGTGATGTAGGTAAGTAGGTACTGTCCGGGTGATGTCATATAGACTTGTAAAGGTGCGTGGCTTCAGTGAATGCACATGCACAAAGGGTGTTACAATCGGAAGTGACTATGATGCAGGAA
>LUCW03000102.1:0-23949 GCA_001586965.3 Sphaeroforma sirkka | reverse complement strand
AAACCAACTGTGAATCAGGGTTCATATCTTTAAGTATGTTAAAGACTTTTGATCACATGCGACAGTAAAGTAACTTCCATAAAGGTAGTCTTTAAACTGTCTTAGCGCAGTAACTATAGCAAGGAGCTCTTGTTTAACGGTAGGGTAATTCCGTTGACTCTTATTATAACTCTTGCTAAAGAATTGTATGTAGCGCGGTTTACCATTTATCGTTTGGTAAAGCACTCCACCTACCGCTCGATCTGAAGCGTCGGTTGCTACTTGGAATGGGACACCATCCACAGGGTACTGCATGATGGGTGCGTCCATTACTTTACTTTTGACTAGTTTAAATGCATCATCACATTCTTTAGTCCAAAGCTTTCCCAAAGGTCCTTTGTGCAGCCGTAGGTGACTGAAAGGCTTTAAGTAATGAGAAAGATGCGGTACCGAATCCGAGAAGAAGTTAACAAACCCACACACAGAGTTCACATCTCTTCCAGTAATTGGTGTTGATAAATCCAACAGAAACTGTTTCTTGCCAGGATCAATTTCTACCCCTGCTGCAGATACTTTGTAGCCAAGTAAGTGTATAGTATCTTTAGCAAAAGAACACTTGTCTTCGTTAATCTTAAGTTTAGCATGATTAAGTCGCTTTAAGACTTCCTTAACGAGTTTAGCATGTTCATGTGCTGTCTTTGTAAAGATAACTATATCATCTAAATAGACTGATACGTTATACGACAGGTCCGCAAATAGTTCCATCATAACTTGTTGGAAGAAAGAAGGTAACATGTGTAAGCCTTCAGGTGCACCTTTAAATTGGTACTTCTTACCATGCCAAGTAAATGAAAAGTATTTCCTATGCGGCTCATATATTTGTAATCGATGGAATGCAGCTTTTAAGTCTACCTTGGGAAAGATAGTCGCACCTTCCCTTTTGCGTAGTATCTCGCTTATCTTAGGTAAGGGAAAACTATGTTGCGGAATTAGTTTGTTGATTGGCGACAGGTCTAGTACTACTCTTGTTTTACTAAACGTTCCATCAGATTTATATTGATCGACCGCTAAGAGAGCTAAGTTAACTGGGGTTGCATCATAATTGATTTCAATTAGACCCTGTTTTAACCAATCTTCGATTTGGGTTTTGACAGCGTCTTTGTGTCTCCAACTCACGTAGTTATGTGAAGAACACTTTAACTTAGAGAAGTCGACGTTTGTTAAGTCAAGCTTAACGTACCCATTAGAGAACTTAAACATACACCAGTCAGTTATTGCAATCTTTCAGTTTTGTACAATTAAGTCCATAATTGTATCGGTAAAATGCAGAATCATATCCTTTGCTCCACCTTCCGGAGATTTTGGCATCTTCAACATGTAATCATCTGAATGGTCTTTATTCGGGTCTAGCCCATTAGGCAGACCAGTGAGTGTTATACCTAAACTGAGAAGATCAGTCATACCTATAATTAAATCGTATTTCTGAGACATGTCAGTAACGATTAGGTGAGTCTTCACTTCTCTTCTATCTGACAGCATTATGTGTGCATAGTCAATGGCTTGTTCGCAAGTAGTAACTTTGCCATTTCCCAAGATTAAATCAGTTGTTTCGTTATGGACAGCCATATCTGTAGCGTAGGCTACTCGGCGTGAGATAGCAGAGACTTCAGCCCCTGGATCAAATAGTGCCATAACTTTTTCTCCATTTACGAAAACTGCTTGAAAGATACGTTCATCTCCTTTGGTATAGATTTTATTGAACATTTTCTCATAATCCTGCTCTAGTGTACACATATGGTACTGTCAGTGCTTAACTTGGACGTCCGGTAAGTCCTTGCAATCCTCTTTGTGCCAACCGTTAGTACCCTTGCAAGTAGCACACTCTTTCATATAGTGTCCAAAATCTGGCTTGCCTGGTGCACACTTAACAGGGTCGTGTCTACCATTCCACTTGCCATTACGTTTTGTGAGGTTGTAACCACACTTCTTGCAAGGCGCTCTCACCTTCTTATCACCTTTCGGTTCGGTAGAAGTAGAGCCAGTACCCTTTCCAGTAGTAGTGCGAGGTTTCTTAGTACTACGCGCAGTATTAGTCTCTACTGCGTTTCGCTTAGTGGGCTGGGTGTAGCTCGTGGTACTAAGTACTCTAGTAGAGGAATTGGTATGCTTGTGAACTATCTTCTCAAAGACAGACCAAGGCATAGATCGCAAATCACCATAGGCGATGATGTCATCATTGACTTTCTTAAAGAGGTTAGCTCCCAGAGTCTCCATCATCTGACAAATTAATAAATATTCGCCAGTATAGGTACGACCACCCATCCGAGTATTCATATGTGTCATATGAGCTAGAGCACCTCGAATAGTGGTATCGTTTGCAAAGAACTTGCGAGACTCTAAAAGTTCACGGTCACGTGCATCTTCAAAAAAAGGTGTTAAGTATATTATCACGCAACTGGTGCCAGGGTAGGGCTTTCCAGTTGGGCTCATGAGCCTTCAAGATAGTTCGCCATTCACCTGGCTCACAGAAATGAATAAAGGCATTCATCATCTGCTTATCCCTAAGGCTGGCAGACTCCTTAAGTTGGTCGAAGGCCTTCAGTGTCTCCACTGTACTCTCATTAGTAGAGAAATCGACCTCAGCCTGCGCGTTACCTAGCTGCTTTATAAAGCTTGGTTCTAAGTGTTCACGAGGCTCATGCTCAGTGCTACGGGCTGCTAGTGCCAAGATGGTGTCTATTTCCTTTCTCTTGTTATCGATTAGATAGTGAATGTTATCTGCTTTCCTATCGTCAAGGTCAGAGTCATTCAATAGACGGTCCTCAAGGACTTGCATACCAGAGCGTAATAGCCTGAGACGAGTATGTCTGGTTCTCACTTCCTCATCCTCAGGATTAGAGCGGGAACTCTCTAACGAGGTACTGGTGTAGCGATTGCCAAAATCGTGATTACCAGGGTTAGTTGGCAAATGAGGGTCGATATTACGAGGATGGTAAGCCTCATCGAGTTCCATACGATCATATCCTCTGACAGGGTTAGGTTTGTCAAGAGGATGGTCAATGGTAGCATCAGAGCTATAGAGATTAAATTTTGAAATAATTCCTCTCTCACCAGTGGTAACTGGCTTAGTGGTAAACATACTGGCTGGTAAACCAGTAGGTCTCGGGTTCGAAACTCGGCCCGAATTTTTTTTTTTCTTCTTCGGTATAGGAAGAATATCAGCCAAGTGGGACACGATAGAGGGGTCCACAACTGCTGCTGCCGCTAGCTTCTTCAAGAGCGCTTCAGTGCGGTTCAATTGGCGTCGAGATTGAGAGGATCCAACCACTCGTTGTCGAGTTATGGCGTCCTCAGCTTCGGCCCCAAGATTTGAGCTGAATGGAATGGCTTCTTCATCGATGGCGAAACCGAAATTTTCGGACAGGTCCAATACTTCCTTTTCACTCCGGATTTGTGCTGGAGTGTCCTTTAGATGTGGAGTTATAATGCCCCGACATTCGTATCCACGAATTTTCCAGCCTTTCGACGTTTATCCCCAATATTTGACGGCACGTGGTCAGGGGGCAAGCTGGGGTCCTGAGCTTCACTCCTAGGTGATACACGGACGCTGGCGAGCCTTTCCGCGGTAGTAGATACCTCTTCTTCCAAGGCTTTAGGATCCGACGAGTCATCCTCAGAATAATCCTCTGTACCAACCTAAGAATTTGCTTCCCCAACAGTATCCTCGGCAGGCTCAACTCCAGACAGGCTAGGTGTTTCCACAGGGACCTCAGGAACCTCGGCAGGCTTAGCAGGCTTAGAGCTAGCGGCTCCCTTGCCATTAGAAGTACCCTTAGCCATAGTATTTGCTGGATAGTAAATCGATGTCAGACAGTCTAGAAGCAGTACACTACTGTAACTACTAATTAACTGAAAAATATGTAAACTTCGATGGAAATTACTAGGTTTCAAACTATATTAAACTAAAATACAATTTAGTCAGATAGGATTTAGCAGTGGTAGCTTGTGTAAGAATGATCGGGACTGCCTCTTGTTAAGAGCCTAAATATCCTCGATCACACAGGGCGTACCTCTAGCTGTTCTTTATTGAATAATTTTCACTAGAAGTACTAAATGTTCATGACCACTTGCCTAATTTGTAAATAGACATAATAACGTAAGTCACGTTAATACATTAGCTGATATAAATAAAGTTCCATCTGAAGAAAAGTTAAAAAAAGAAAAAGACTTATTGGATTTGGGAGATTGGCGGGAGGACCAGAAACTGTAAGTGGTAGTTCAGAGATTATAAAATTTAGTCCCATTTACTATCGTCTCATATAGGTACAAGTAAATGAGTCATACCAAATACTCAGGCTATTAAAGCCATCAAAGTGAATTTAGAACACTTTGGAAATATTGGAAAACGAATTTGTATTAAATTATTATAAATACAATTTAAAACCAATATGTTATCTCATTTGATCTTGATATTTTAGACTGACCGGAGACCGTATTTCTACATAGCCCCCAGTAGCATTTAGGACTACGGACGCACGTGAAGGTACGATCTAGTTCGTAAAACAAAAACTAAAGTAAACCGGTTTCGGTCATAGCTTATCAAGTAAGTATGTTCTTATATGTTCGAGTTAAAGACTCATGTTGTATTCTATGTCGAGCTCACTTAGCGGTCGATCAATATAGTTAACAAACGTCGACTTCTCTAAGTTAAAGTGTCCTTCACTTATCTACGTGAGTTGGAGACACAAAGACGTTGTCAAAACCTAAATTGAAGATTGGTTAAAACAGGGTCTAATTGAAATCAATTATGATGCAATCCCAGTTAACTTAGCTTTCTTAGCGGTCGATCAATATAAATCTGATGGAACGTTTAGTAAAACAAGAGTAGTACCAGACCTGTCGCCAATCAACAAACTAATTTCGCGACATAAAGATAAGCGAGATACTACGCAAAATGGAGGGTGCGACTATCTTTTCCAAGATAGACTTGAAAGCTGCATTCCATCAATTACAAATATATGAGCCGCATAGGAAATACTTTTCCTTTACTTGGCAAGGTAAGAAGTACCAATTTAAAGGTGCACCTGAAGGCTTACACATGTTACCTTCTTTCTTCCAACAAGTTATGATGGAACTATCTGCGGAACTGTCGTATAACGTATCAGTCTATTTAGATGATATAGTTATCTTTACAAAGACAAGCACATGAACATGCTAAACTCGTTAAGGAAGTCTTAATGCGACTTAATCATGCCAAACTTAAGATTAACGAGATCAAGTGTTCTTTTGCTAAAGATACTATACACTTACTTGGTTACAAGGTATCTGCAGCAAGGGTGGAAATTGATCCTGGCAAAAACAATTTCTGTTGGATTTATCAACACCGATTACTGAAAGAGATGTGAACTCTGTGTGTGGGTTTGTTAACTTCTTCTCGGATTCGGTACCGCATCTTTCTCATTACTTAAAGCCTTTCAGTCACCTACGGCTGCACAAAGGACCTTTGGGAAAGCTTTGGACTAAAGAATGTGATGATGAATTTAAACTAGTCAAAAGTAAAGTAATGGACGCACCCATCATACAATACCCTGTGGATGGCGTCCCATTCCAAGTAGCAACCGACGCTTCAGACCGAGCGGTAGGTGGAGTGCTATACTAAACGATAAACGGTAAACCACGTTACATACAATTCTTTAGCAAGAGTTATAATAAGAGTCAAAGGAATTATTCTACCGTTAAACAAGAGCTCCTTGCTATAGTTACTGCGCTAAGACAGTTTAAAGACTACCTTTATGGAAATTACTTCACTGTCGCCTGTGATCAAAAGTCTTTAACATATTGAAAAGACATGAACCCTGATTCAGTTGGTGAGCCGCTGGCATGACATCATTGCTAAGTTAGCTTTTAACATTACACACATACCAGGAATACATAATCATCTTTCTGACATGCTCTCTCGACTTGTCCCTGACTACCAGAAAGAGTTGTTAGCAACCGATTGGATGCTTAATAAGAAATAGTTTAACCTCGCGCAATCAAGATGAGTTCCTTTTACAATTGATATGTTCGGCGCAGAACATAACAAACATGTTTCTGATTATAGGTCGTTGACTCATCCTAAAGGTGATGCCTTTCAACTTGACCTACCAAAGCATAATGCGTGGGCTGACCCACCTGGGCAACTTATTGCACAGTTGCTAAATTATGTTAATATTACTAAGTCTACCATTACGCTGTGTTGTCCCTTACATAGCTCCGACCCATGGATACGTGATTTAATTAATATGATATAAGACGAGCCTATCTATGTCGACCGTGAAACCGACACGTTCTTGTATCAGGGATCCTATTCTGTTTTAGAAGACACCTTGGAAACACACCATTATTTGTCGCATCGGTCCTGCAGGTACCACTAAGTGGAAACCCTCAACCGAATTCTTAGCTAAACTAGAGGAGTCTAAGGAGTTTGAATAAAAGCTCAAGACTCGTACAACACATGCACCCAACAAGAATGCAGGCGAGGTAATGCCGATTGAGACGGCATTTGGAATTAGCTAAGGCCATGGATCAAATACTCAAAGCTCTAAGAGAACCTGAAGCTCGCACGCAACTACTTCAAGCGCTGCTTAAAGAACAGCCAGGAGTTGCGAAACAACTGAAGAAGATACTTCAACAATCTAATGTTGCTAGTTACGTATCTCAGGAGTCTACCCCTTCTGATAGTGAAGTTGCCCTATCTAACGGGACTATGGTTCATCCAGCCAGCGTTACACAGAATCTGACTGACTTAGAGCTCGAGAGTAGAGTTAAAATAAGACATGATTTGACTCATCGAGCATATGAGCATACTTACAAGATGACTATCCGTACAGGGCTTGATCACCCAGCGCTGAAAGAAAGCATACGTGAAGTATACCGACGCTATACTGATTGTGAAAAGAACCAGATCAAACGCTACGGTTGGGCACCCCTAAAAAGTGTGACAGAAGACCAACCGATGCGCCGAGTCATAGTCGATTTGGTTAAACTCCGCGACCCAAGCATACTGGCGATGTATATATCTGTCATTTCTTATGTGTGGCTTCGGGCTATAACTTGCTTTATGCAATACCGAACAAACGTTCACAAACAGTGGCAGAATTATGCTATCACGTCTTCAATGACTTCGGTTTCCCCCGAGTACTATGTTCTGATAACGGTAGCGAGTTTTGTACCGACGTAATGGAGGCACTTATACTCGTATCAGGCATGACCCACAGGCGTGGTGTTCCTTATAAACCTCAAACGCAGGGTGCAAATGAGACACATAATAGAGAACTAAAGAAGCTATTGCGTACCGCACTAGATGACGTTGAGGATATGTGGCCTTATCATTTGAAATGGGTTCAGACTTAAATGAATAACTGAATGAATCCTCAAACTGGAAAACTCCCGTTTCACTATTTCTTTGGCCGCTATAGTGAATTACAAGCAACGTTTGACAAAACTGCGCCCGAGAAACACGTTACTCCGTTGCTACAGAAGATCGAGCATATGCAGAACGTTGTTTACCCCTGTTTACTCGAGCACAAAAATCGTGTCCTACTTAAAGCGTATGACCGATGGAATAACACTAAGAACATTGTTCAGTTCAAAGTTGGCGATTATGTTAACATTATAAATCGCAATGGCAACGTTACCGAGCTCTCTTCTAAGACAATCGGACCTTCCATTATTTCCTACCATGATGAGAACAGTGATACTTACGAAGTGAATAACATAGTGTAGATATCGGTCTCTTAAGGCGGTATAAACATCTTAGAGCTACTAAACGTAATAAAATCTTAAAGTCTTTTAATAAGTTTTTTAAGTATACGAATTTTAGTCTGGTAATAAAGTTAGGTATGCCTCATAGAAATCAGCAATACTCTGGGGGATTGTAAGGCTGAGACATTGCCTATATATCATCCTCCCAGTACTGATTTCGCCGAAGGGATTTTATTTATGTTTTCGTTATCGTTATCGTCGAAACTAGTATTACTTGTTTCGTCGCATGAATTACTTAAACTAGTAAAATCCTATCTTTAGAAAAAAAAGTAAAAATACTCTTGATGTCCTTAGTTATTGTCTTAACCATTAACTGGCCACTTATCAAGAATTACCGACTTGCCATAATCAGACTGGCACATCTGGTTGGCTGAGCGGAGGTCAAACTAGGTAACCATTAAGGGTCCCTAGAAACCTATGTTCGGTTGAGCCATCTCGCTACCGAAGTATTCAGATGTATATTTTGGAGTGTTTATTTAGGTCTCTTAATATACCTACTCCAAATCTACTCTTTGGCCTTTTTCACAGTCCCTTTAATTGGTCGGGACCAAAATATCTGATTTGTAAAATGGAAAAGGTACTTGTAAATAGAACCATTAAAAACCATTTAATACAGGTGCTTTTAATAGTACGTTTATAATTTACGTACTGCTTAAGAGTACGTTTATCAACATAAGAGTCTAATGTGGAGGCCCGGCTATTACACAGCCCCCACCCAGCTTTGAAATCCAAGAGAGGCTAGTTGCTCACTCAAGCTGATTTTGGATTTGCAAAGCGAGAAAGGAGAAACGGGTCGAAAACATTAAGTAGCATAACATATAGTTAATGTTTCTCAGGCGGAGAAGTTAAGCGTTCTCGGTTACCCTGTGAGTTTTGGGCTTAGGTCCAGTAGGTCCGTGGTGGTCGACTGGACGTTTCTTACGTTTCAGTGTCTTTGGGACGTATGAAGGATGAGCAGTAAAGCTCGGGATAAATGCTGTAGGTGGGTAAGTTTTAACTTCCGTACCTTCAGATGTTGGGAGCATGCTGTCTTTATCAGCTTGTGACTTATGTAGGCGTTTACGCCATTTTCTATTAAAGGCTTTTAAATAGTCTTGATTGTCAAAAGCGTCTGAAATTAACTCAGCGATCGTACCGTCTATAAAGCGTGTACGAGAGTATGTGTAACCTTCCTTATCCGTTCTCCATATTATGTCCTTAAATTCAGAACGATCAAGAGGGGCATTAGAGTCATGTCTTCTTGCGAGTATAATCTCAGTAGTCGGAATACGACTTGTGCCTATATTAAGCGCACTAGAACCATCGGGGTTATTAACCTCGTACGTTCCGCTTTTTTTTAGTGTCTGCTACTGAGATTATATATGGACCTATCCATTTAGATGTTAATACAGTAGCATCAGAGTTGCGTTAACGGATGTTAACTCTGTCACCAACCTGATACTCTGCTATCTTCTTGGTAGTGTTCCATCATTACGTGTTTCTCGCAAGCAAGGGTATACAACGTTATGTATACGTTGTACCTTTTCTAATCATGGTAACTCATGGCGATCAGGTTCATCCTTGTTATAGGGTATTTGTAACTCACTATATCTGCCACGAAAAATAGTGAGCGGGTGTAGTTCCTGTAACCGGATCAGCACACTCGTTCATTTGTGTTTGTACCAATTTAAGATGGTACGGCCAATCATCTGCATCATCCGTTAATGCAGTGCGTAAGAAGAACTTAAGTCTTCTATGGTGCGTTTCATTTGCGCCTTGAGTTTGCGGTTTATATGGCACACCTCTCTTATGGCACATGCCTGATACGAGTACTAATGATTCCATAATGTCATCACAGAACTGACTACCGTTACCGGAGCACATAATACCTGGCCACCCGTGGTCAGCAAAGACTTGGCAACATAATTCTGCCACGGTCTGCGTACTTTTATCCTTAAGAGGGTAAAGTAAGTTAAACCCTGACGCCACATCAAAGAAGTGGCATACGTAACGGTCGCCTGAGTGCTCGGACGTAGGCAGGTCAACCAGATCAATGATGACCCTGCGCCATGGAACATCTTCGGTCACACTCTTAAGCGGTGCGAACCCATAGCGCTTGATCTGATTGAGATCACAGTCTGTGCATGACTGATATACTTTGTCAACTAAAGTTGCCAACTTGGGATGCGCTATCCCATTTCGTTTAGCATCTTTAGGTGCTTCTACTACGTTCTGGTGCATCAGCTTATGATTTTGCATCAGCCAAGAGAGAATGTTATCATCATTCTGCTCTTCCAGTATAAAGGTAGGGTGTTGAGAATCCACTTGCGTGTTCTCTACGTCTGTTGTGTTCACAGATTCCTCTCGTCCTTTTGTATGCGCATCTTTAGTGCGTTCATAAAAACATGCTACACTTGACTTGTTTAATAGTCGTAATATGTGCGCGTGTAAATCAGGGTTCTCGTTCATGAGTCCCTTTAGAAAGAGTGTCTTAAAGACTTCGGGCTTGGACTTTATGTTATTAAATAAAGTCCTAGCTAGAGACTGACGCTTCTTAACAGTGTAGTCAGTAGTAGATTGTATTTCTTGTGCACAAACTTCAACTGTTGTGTTGTTTTTTTGACTGGTTAGCGTTCAATTTGGTAGAGAGAGGAATCTCTGATTCTTTGACCTTGTTAAGGAAGGTCGCAGAAGGGGTCCATGAGGTTGTACCTATAGGACCTATACAACATATTATAGTATGTCTCCAGTGCGTCTTTTGGACTGCTCGGGTACCCTGATAGAGGAAGGTATCTACTTCCTATCTAAATATATTGGCTCGCATTGTATCATGCTTATTAATTTATTGAGCCACGGATCTAATTTCCGTAGGGGACAACACAACGTTAAGGTAGCTTTATGTATCTGAACGTAGTTTAATAATTGGACAATTAACTGCCACGGTGGATTAGCCCACGCGTTATGTTTGGAGAGATCCAATTGAAAGGCATCTCCTAGAGGATGATTTAACGACCTGTAATCTTTTAATTGCGCGTTATGATGCGCGGCGAACATATCTATAGTATGTGGGCTGAATGTCTTTTGTGTTAACTCAAACCATCTTGGATTACATTTCCAATCAGTGGCTAAGAGTTCGCGGACTGACTTATTAAAGTCTGGTACAAACCTGGACAACATATCCGGTAAGTGGTTATGTATGCCTGGTAAATGTTTTATATCAAAGTAAAATTTTGATATTGTATCATGCCATCTGCTCAATAATTGAGAGTCCGGCTTCATCTCTTTCATGTATTGAAGAGACTTTTGATCACACATCAGCGTAAATGCTGTTCCATAGAGGTAATCTCTAAAGTGTGTCATAGCTGTTACTATAGCTAATAATTCTTGTTTAACCGTTGGATAATTCAACTGTGATGCATTCATAGCACGAACTAAAAGAATTGTATGTATCTAGGTTTATTATCTATAACCTGATACAATACTCCTCCTAGTGCTAGGTCTGATGCGTCCGTTGCTATTTCAAACGGCACGCCATCAACTGGTCCTTGAACCACAACTGTGCTTGTTGTATGTATGTACTGCGTGCTTGAGGATCTTAAACGCCTCATCACACTGCTTTTGTACTGTCCATATCTCCCTCTAACTTACCTTTGTGACATCTTAAGTGTCCAAAAGGTTTTAAGTAATCTGCTAAGTGTGGAACGCCATCTGAAAAGAAGTTTACGAATCCACATGCTATTTACATCTCTCCCGGTTGTTGGAGTTCTCCAATCTAAGAGATGTTCTACCTTTCCGGGGTCGATTTTAATACCTTCCCCTGAGATTCTATACCCTAAGAGTTGAATCTCACTCATAGCAAAATGACATTTCTTCTCATTAATTTTGAAGTTCTGTTCATTTAATCTTTGTAGTACTCGTCTGACTAATGCTTCGTGTTCGACTTTAGTCTTTGAGAAGATGACTATGTCATCTATGTAGACTTGCACGTTAGGCATGTCTGCAAACATTTCCTCCATTACTTGTTGGAAGAATGCTGGTAGGGAGTGAAACCCAAAAGGTGCGCCCTTAAAGCGATATTGTTTATCCTTCCATGTAAAACTAAAGTATTTACGGTTGGGGTTCATATACCTTCATTTGGTGGTATCCTTGTGTTAGGTCTATAGTTGTAAATACTGTAGCACCTTCCATTCTTCTTAACAACTCGTTTATACGAGGTAAGTGAAAGTTATAAGTTGGCAATAAATTATTTATTGGACTCATATCTAATCATACTCTGACCTTCTTAAATGAACCGTCAGAGTTATGTTGATCAACGGCAAGCAATGCCAAGTTTACTGGAGTTTGTTGATAGTTTATTTCTATCACTCCATCTGTTAACCATTTCTCGACTTCTTTTTTACTACGGCTTCGTGTCTCCAAGATACATAGTTTCTTGATGGACACTTCAGCCGAGTAAAGTCTACCTTGGTTAAATCTAAACTAACATATCCGTCGTTAAAACGGAACTTAGCCCAGTCAGTGATCTTAATCTTCTTATTTACTAAGATTAGATCAATGATCTTTTCCGCAAAGTCAGGTATTAATTCCTTGACTGTGTCGGATGGTGGTATATATGGTTTCAGACAATTATCGTCTGATTGATCCTTTAATGGATCTACATTGTTCGGTAAACCAGTTACGGTTATACCTAATGTAAGTAAATCACTCATTCCGACGATAATGTCGTACTTCTGTGACATCTTTACTATCACAACTTGGGTTGTAATGTGGCGATGGTCAGCTAATGAGATTTTAACATCGTTAGCCATCGTATCGCACTTGGAAGTCTTCTCATCAGCTAATATAAGGTGAGTAGTTTGTGTTCTACGTTCGATATCTTTCATTAATGCAAAGCGATCGGATATACATGAAATTTCTGAAGCAGGATCAATCAACGCAAGGACTTTATTTCCGTTGCAATATACAGGGATTATTACACGCTCGTCTAAAGAGTCGTTGTATCGTCTTTGTATAGATTGAACCCGGTAGTACCTTCATTCCAGTTTGATATCTGGTTTCCGGTCACATGTCTTGGCGTGATAACCGTTGGTTTTCTCACACTTGTCACACTTATTAATAAAGTGTTTGCAAGTAGCCGAGTGCCGCCCGTTCCAATAACCGTTCGGGGCAAGCTGATACATATCGTATCCACACTTCTCGTCGACACACTTCTTAACTTGCTTGTATAGTGCTTCCTTCTCAGCACGTACCCTTTTATTAAGCCGTGAGTGCTGCGCTGATTCACGCGGACGAACATTCGGACGTTCGTTAAGATGTCTGTCGGGATACGTACCCTTGATCTATCTGATCACGTGGTTTCTTAAGAACCACCTCTCTCGAGGTTACTCGATCAGAGGGACAAGTGTCGGAAACAGTTTCATAGAACTGATTCCAGCGCAGTCGAGTCAGGTGAAACTTCTTCTCCTGTCCTTTATCTCTCGTTTCGTTCGCATACTTGCGACGTAGTTCGAGGTAAAGGCGCTCTCGATCATTACTGCCTATGTTCATACAGAATACATGCATTGCCAACAACTCATACCAGCGTGACTTGTCATCCCTCTTAATATCAGGTCTGACAAGGTCCGCATCGAGTTTCAGAATATAGCTCAAGATGCTAGTATTCGCTGTTGGTGGTGCCAGAATTGAACATAGTCCTGGACTGCGCATCAGGTCTGACAAGGTCCGCATCGAGTTTCAGAATATAGCTCAAGATGCTAGTATTCGCTGTTGGTGGTGCCAGAATTGAACATAGTCCTGGACTGCGCATATCCTTGCTTAATAAGGATGTCACTAGCCAACATACTTCTGGCCAGTTACGACACTCATCGATCTCTTTGAGATGCTTCTGAAGGATCCGATAATTGGTTCCTTCTGGATTAAATGTCTGCATAAACGCAGATATCCATTGCGGTGGGGCAATGTCATTTGTCTCCAGCATCACTGTAAACGCGTGTAACGAGCGAGTCAGAGTCTCGAGGTCATGATTATTGATGAATTCGGGCTTCTGGGTACTTGAGTCCCAGTTCGACTTAAGTCGACTGATCATGCCCTTATACTTCTGGTGATCGCGTTGGTCCTGCCCGCGTTGTGCTTGCAGCAACTGGTCGATTCGCTTCTGCTTGCTGTTGATTATTTTCGCATAGTAATCAATTTCTGGGCGATCTTGCAGGTCATGAGCGAGCTCCATCTTAACTGCGAGTTCGTTAACTTCTGCATTCAACATATCTACCTCTGTGGACTGAAAGTCTTCGGCGGGTTGGTGTAATACATTGCGGTCCTTCCGTGGGTACTCCACGTCACTCGCATGTATGCGGGAAGATTTAGTTCCCTTTCGGTGGGTATTAAGGTCCATGGTCGACGATTCACGACGCTCGTTACTGAGACGTGGTATTGGAATGAAGATCTTAGGATCATCTGTTACGATAATCTCGCACGTCGACTTTGGCTGGGTGCGATGTGCCTTCCCCCAATTAGGTAAGGGGGGGAGGTGTATTCTTCCCAGCGGTTGGGTCTATAATACCCTCCAAAGGGAGACTCATGTCCCGGGTCCCGTGGAAGTAGATTTTCCCCGGGAACATTCTCCGGGCTTATTTCGGCCGGCTTAGTACTTAGATCGTGGTACTCCTCATTGGTCTTCTCTAAGCGATGTTTTGACTGCTCTTTTACAGTGATGTGGGTAGATGCGCTAGCCTGTGGTTCGTCTTCCGTCGGCCCCTTATCGGGTTGGACTTCATCGTCACCGGAGTCGTCGTAATTGACTTCCGTAATTGGCTCTTTACCCTTTGGATTAATCTCCTCGAGGTCGTCATAATTGACTTCCGTAATTGGTTCTTTTGTAAACTTCGATGGAAATTACTAGGGTTCAAACTATATTAAACTAAAATACAATTTAGTCAGTTAGGATTTAGCAGTGGTAGCTTGTGTAAGAATGATCGGGACTGCCTCCTGTTAAGAGCCTAAATATCCTCGATCACACAGGGCGTGCCTCTAGCTGTTCTTTATTGAATAATTTTCACTAGAAGTACTAAGTGTTCATGACCACATGCCTAATTTGTAGATAGACATAATAACGTAAGTCACGTTAATACATTAGCTGATATAAATAAAGTTCCATCTGAAGAAAAGTTAAAAAAAAAAAAAAAGACTCATTGGATTTTGGAGATTGGCGGAGGACCAAAATCTATAAGTAGTAGTTCGGAGATTATAAAATTTAGTTTATAATATCCTACATCTACTAATGTCTCAAATAGGTCCAAGTAGATGAGTCATACCAAATACTCAGGCTATTGGAGCCATCAAAGTGAATTTAGAACACTTTGAAAATATTGGAAAAAGAGCTTGTATTAAATTATTTAAAAAACAAATAAAAACCATTGTAATATCTCATTTGATCTTAATATTGTAGACTGACCGGAGGCCGTATTTCTACATAGCCCCCCGTAGCTTTTAGAACTACGAACGTACGTTACGATACGATCTAGTTGGTAAAGCGAAAACCAAAGTAAAACGGTTTCGGTCATGACTTATCTAGTAAGTATGTGCCTATATGTACGAGTTCAAGACTCATGTTGTACTCTATGTCGTTTAGTATTTGGTCCAGTAACCATTTCCGATGTAGGCGCCTTACGTTTATTATTTGGTAAGGTAATAGCCAAAGGCTGTTCTTCATTAGTAGGTAAGTTTGAACAATTTTTCTGCACTGTTGGTAAGCAGATCATAAAGTTTAGTCACGCAGGAAGTAGGTGGCAAATAGGGAATTTCAGATCAGTCAGGGTTTGTAGTCACCCGAGGAAACCCTTTTCGTTTATCTCGTGTGTTCTTATGTAAACGCTTATTCCATTTCTTATTAAAGATACGAAGAAAGTCGCGAGATTCACGAAATGCATCGGAGGTTAGCCAAGCTACTGTCCCATCCATGAAACGGGTCTTGTAGTAAGTGTAACCGTCTTCGGATGTTTTGTCAATTATATCTTTGACATGTGACTCCATAACTGGTACATCAGAATGAAATGAGCGAGCGAATGAGAGTTCGGAGGTAGGGATACGGTGAGTGCCTAGATTGGTTGCGCTAGTACCATCAATGTTATTCACTTCGTAAGTATCACTCTTCTCATCATGGTAGGAAATAACAAAAGGTCCTATCGTCTTAGAAGAGAGTTCGGTAACGTTGGCGTTTCGATTTATAATGTTAACGTAATCGCCGACTTTGAACTGAACAATGTTCTTAGTGTTATTCCATCGGTCATACGCTTTAAGTAGGACACGATTCTTGTGCTCGAGTAAACAGGGGTAAACAACGTTCTGCATATGCTCAATCTTTTGTAGCCACGGGGTAACGTGTTTCTCGGGCGCAGTTTTATCAAACGTTGCTTGTAATTCTCTATGGCGGCCAAAGAAATAGTGAAACGGGAGTGTTCCAGTTCGAGGATTCATGCAGTTATTCATTTGAGTCTGAACCCATTTCAAATGATAAGGCCACATATCCTCAACGTCGTCTAGTGCGGTACGCAAGAGTTTCTTAAGTTCTCTATGACGTGTCTCATTTGCACCCTGCGTTTGAGGTTTGTAAGGAACACCACGCCTATGGGTCATGCCTGATACGAGTATAAGTGCCTCCATTACGTCGGTACAAAACTCACTACCGTTATCAGAACATAGTACTCGGGGGAAACCGAAGTCATTAAAGACGTGATAGCATAATTCTGCCACTGTTTGTGGACGTTTGTTCGGTATTGCATAAAGCAAGTTATAGCCCGAAGCCACACATAAGAAATGACAGATATATACATCGCCAGTATGCTTGGATCGCGGGAGTTTAACCAAATCGACTATGACTCGGCGCATCGGTTGGTCTTCTGTCACACTTTTTAGGGGTGCCCAACCGTATCGCTTGATCTGGTTCTTTTCACAATCAGTACAGCGTCGGTATACTTCACGTATGGTTCCTTTCAGCGCCGGGTGATCAAGCCCTGCACGGATAGCCATTTTATAAGTATGCTCATATCCTCGATGCGTTAAATTATGTATAATTTTAACTCTGCTTTCGAGCCCCTCTAAGTCAGTCAGATTCTGCGTAACGCTGGCTGGATGAACCATAGTCCTGTTGGAAAAGGCAACCTCAGTATCAGGAGGGGTAGACTCCTGAGATACATAACTGATAACATTAGATTGTTGAAGTATCTTCTTCAGTTGTTTCGCAACTCCTGGCTGTTCTTTAAGCAGCGCTTTAAGTAGTTGAGTGCGAGCTTCAGGTTCTCTTATAGTTTTGAGTCTTTGATCCATGGCCTTAGCTAGTTCCAAGTTTTTACGATCTAATGCTGTTTCAATCGGCATTACCTCGACTGCAATCTTGTTGTGTGCATGTGTTGTACGAGTCTTGAGCTTTTGCTCAAACTCTTTAGACTCCTCTAGTTTTGCTAAGAATTCGGTTGAGGGTTTCCACTTAGTGGTACCTGCAGGACCGATGCGACAAACAATGGTGTGTTTCCAAGGTGTCTTCTTAATAGAATAGGATCCCTGATACAAGAACGTGTCGGTTTCACGGTCGACATAAATAGGTTCGTCTTGAATCATATTAATTAAATCACGTATCCATGGGTCGGAGTTACGTAAGGGACAACACAGCGTAATGGTAGATTTAGTAATATTAACATAATTTAACAACTGTGCGATAAGTTGACAAGGTGGGTTAGCCCACGCATTATGCTTTGATAAGTCAAGCTGAAATGCATCACCTTTAGAATGAGTCAACGACCTATATTCAGAAACCTGTTTGTTATGTTCTGCGGCGAACATATCAACAGTAAATGGACCCCATCGTGATTGAGCGAGGTTAAACCATTTCTTATTTAGCATCCAATCGGTTGCTAATAACTCCTTGACTGTTTTCTGGTAGTCGGGCACAAGTCGAGAGAGCATGTCAGGAAGATGGTAATATATTCCTGGGATGTGTGCTATATTAAAAGCTAAACCCTAAAACCAACTGTGAATCAGGGTTCATATCTTTTAAGTATGTTAAAGACTTTTGATCACAGGCGACAGTAAAGTAACTTCCATAAAGGTAGTCTTTAAACTGTCTTAGCGCAGTAACTATAGCAAGGAGCTCTTGTTTAACGGTAGGGTAATTCCGTTGACTCTTATTATAACTCTTGCTAAAGAATTGTATGTAGCGCGGTTTACCATTTATCGTTTGGTAAAAGCACTCCACCTACCGCTCGATCTGAAGCGTCGGTTGCTACTTGGAATGGGACACCATCCACAGGGTACTGCATGATGGGTGCGTCCATTACTTTACTTTTGACTAGTTTAAATTCATCATCACATTCTTTAGTCCAAAGCTTTCCCAAAGGTCCTTTGTGCAGCCGTAGGTGACTGAAAGGCTTTAAGTAATGAGAAAGATGCGGTACCGAATCCGAGAAGAAGTTAACAAACCCACACACAGAGTTCACATCTCTTCCAGTAATTGGTGTTGATAAATCCAACAGAAACAGTTTCTTGCCAGGATCAATTTCTACCCCTGCTGCAGATACTTTGTAGCCAAGTAAGTGTATAATATCTTTAGCAAAAGAACACTTGTCTTCGTTAATCTTAAGTTTAGCATGATTAAGTCGCTTTAAGACTTCTTTAACGAGTTTAGCATGTTCATGTGCTGTCTTTGTAAAGATAACTATATCATCTAAATAGACTGATACATTATACTACAGGTCCGCAAATAGCTCCATCATAACTTGTTGGAAGAAAGAAGGTAACATGTGTAAGCCTTCAGGTGTACCTTTAAACTGGTACTTCTTACCTTGCCAAGTAAAGGAAAAGTATTTCCTATGAGGTTCATATATCTGTAATTGATGGAATGCAGCTTTCAAGTCTATCTTGGAAAAGATAGTCGCACCCTCCATTTTACGTAGTATCTCGCTTATCTTAGGTAAGGGAAAACTGTGTTGCGGAATTAGTTTGTTGATTGGCGACAGGTCTAGTACTACTCTTGTTTTACTAAACGTTCCATCAGATTTATATTGATCGACCGCTAAGAGAGCTAAGTTAACTGGGGTTGCATCATAATTGATTTCAATTAGACCCTGTTTTAACCAATCTTCGATTTGAGTTTTGACAACGTCTTTGTGTCTCCAACTCACGTAGTTATGTGAAGGACACTTTAACTTAGAGAAGTCGACGTTTGTTAAGTCAAGTCTAACGTACCCATTAGAGAACTTAAACATACACCAGTCAGTTATTGCAATCTTCCTGTTTTGTATAATTAAGTCCATAATTATATCGGTGAAGTGCGGAATCATATCCTTTGCTTCACCTTCCGGAGGTTTAGGTATCTTTAACATATTA
Source organism: Sphaeroforma sirkka (assembly GCA_001586965.3). Taxonomy (NCBI): domain Eukaryota; class Ichthyosporea; order Ichthyophonida; genus Sphaeroforma; species Sphaeroforma sirkka. Next base: position 4,809 of record LUCW03000102.1, on the reverse strand, counting down.
TCATCTGACTGATCTTTATTCGGGTCTAGCCCATTAGGCAGACCAGTGAGTGTTATACCTAAACTGAGAAGATCAGTCATACCTATAATTAAATCGTATTTCTGAGACATGTCAGTAACGATTAGGTGAGTCTTCACTTCTCTTCTATCTGACAGCATTATGTGTGCATAGTCAATGGCTTGTTCGCAAGTAGTAACTTTCCCGTTTCCCAAGATTAAATCAGTTGTTTCGTTATGGACAGCCATATCTGTAGCGTAGGCTACTCGGCGTGAGATAGCAGAGACTTCAGCCCCTGGATCAAATAGTGCCATAACTTTTTCTCCATTTACGAAAACTGTTTGAAAGATACGTTCATCTCCTTTGGTATAGATTTTATTGAACATTTTCTCATAATCTTGCTCTAGTGCGCACATATGGTACTGTCAGTGCTTAACTTGGACGTCCGGTAAGTCCTTGCAATCCTCTTTGTGCCAACCGTTAGTACCCTTGCAAGTAGCACACTCTTTCATATAGTGTCCAAAATCTGGCTTGCCTGGTGCACACTTAACAGGGTCGTGTCTACCATTCCACTTGCCATTACGTTTTGTGAGGTTGTAACCACACTTCTTGCAAGGCGCTCTCACCTTCTTTTCACCTTTCGGTTCGGTAGAAGTAGAGCCAGTACCCCCTCCAGTAGTAGTGCGAGGTTTCTTAGTACTACGCGCAGTATTAGTCTCTACTGCGTTTCGCTTAGTGGGCTGGGTGTAGCTCGTGGTACTAAGTACTCTAGTAGAGGAATTGGTATGCTTGTGAACTATCTTCTCAAAGACAGACCAAGGCATAGATCGCAAATCACCATAGGCGATGATGTCATCATTGACTTTCTTAAAGAGGTTAGCTCCCAGAGTCTCCATCATCTGACAAATTAATAAATATTCGCCAGTATAGGTACGACCACTCATCCGAGTATTCATATGTGTCATATGAGCTAGAGCATCTCGAATAGTGGTATCGTTTGCAAAGAACTTGCGAGACTCTAAAAGTTCACGGTCACGTGCATCTTCAAAAAAGGTGTTAAGTATATTATCACGCAACTGGTGCCAGGGTAGGGCTTTCCAGTTGGGCTCATGGGCCTTCAAGATAGTTCGCCATTCACCTGACTCACAGAAATGAATAAAGGCATTCATCATCTGCTTATCCTTAAGGCTGACAGACTCCTTAAGTTGGTCGAAGGCCTTCAGTGTCTCCACTGTACTCTCATTAGTAGAGAAATCAACCTCAGCCTGCGCGTTACCTAGCTGCTTTATAAAGCTTGGTTCTAAGCGTTCACGAGGCTCATGCTCAGTGCTACGGGCTGCTAGTGCCAAGATGGTGTCTATTTCCTTTCTCTTGTTATCGATTAGATAGCGAATGTTATCCGCTTTCCTATCGTCAAGGTCAGAGTCATTCAATAGACGGTCCTCAAGGACTTGCATACCAGAGCATAATAGCCTGAGACGAGTATGTCTGGTTCTCACTTCCTCATCCTCAGGATTAGAGCGGGAACTCTCTAACGAGGTACTGGTGTAGCGATTGCCAAAATCGTGATTACCAGGGTTAGTTGGCAAATGAGGGTCGATATTACGAGGATGGTAAGCCTCATCGAGTTCCATACGATCATATCCTCTGACAGGGTTAGGTTTGTCAAGAGGATGGTAAATGGTAGCATCAGAGCTATAGAGATTAAATTTTGAAATATTTCCTCTCTCACCAGTGGTAACTGGCTTAGTGGTACACGTACTGGCTGGTAAACCAATAGGTCTCGGGTTCGAAACTGGGCCCGAATTTTTTCTTCTACTTCGGTATAGAAAGAATATCAGCCAAGTGGGACACGATAGAGGGGTTCAAAACTGCTGCTGCCGCTAGCTCCTTCAAGAGCGCTTCAGTGCGGTTCAATTGGCGTCGAGATTGAGAGGATCCAACCACTCGTTGTCGAGTTATGGCGTCCTCAGCTTCGGCCCCAAGATTTGAGCTGAATGGAATGGCTTCTCCATCGATGGCGAAACCGAAATTTTCGGACAGGTCCAATACTTCCTTTTCACTCCGGATTTGTGCTGAAGTGTCTTTTAGATGTGGAGTTATAATGTACCCGACATTCGTATCCACGAAGTTTCCGGCCTTTCGACGTTTATCCCCAATATTTGACGGCACGTGGTTAGGGGGCAAGCTGGGGTCCTGAGCTTCACTCCTAGGTGATACACGGACGCTGGCGAGACTTTCCGCGGTAGTAGATACCTCTTCTTCCAAGGCTTTAGGATCCGACGAGTCATCCTCAGAATAATCCTCTGTACCAACCTCAAAATTGGCTTCCCTAACAGTTTCCTCGGCAGGCTCAACTCCAGACAGGCTAGGTGTTTCCACAGGGACCTCAGGAACCTCGGCAGGCTTAGCAGGCTTAGAGCTAGCGGCTCCCTTGCCTTTAGAAGTACCCTTAGCCATAGTATTTGCTGGATAGTAAATCGATGTTAGATAGTCTAGAAGCAGTACACTACTGTAACTACTAATTAACTGAAAAATATGTAAACTTCGATGGAAATTACTAGGTTTCAAACTATATTAAACTAAAATACAATTTAGTCAGTTAGGATTTAGCAGTGGTAGCTTGTGTAAGAAAATGATCGGGACTGCCTCTTGTTAAGAGCCTAAATATCCTCGATCACACAGGGCGTACCTCTAGCTGTTCTTTATTGAATAATTTTCACTAGAAGTACTAAGTGTTCATGACCACATGCCCAATTTGTAGATAGACATAATAGCGTAAGTCACGTTAATACATTAGCTGATATAAATAAAGTTCCATCTGAAGAAAAGTTGAAAAAGAAAAAGACTTATTGGATTTTGGAGATTGGCGGGAAGATCAAAACCTGTAAGTAGTAGTTCGGAGATTATAAAATTTAGTTTATAACATCCTACATCAACTATCGTCTAAAATAGGTCCAAGTAAATAGGTCATACCAAATACTCTATTGGAGCCATCAAAGTGAATTTAGAACACTTGAAATATTGGAAAAAAATTATATTAAATTTGTTAAATACAAATAAAAACCAATATGTTATCTCATTTTATCTTGATATTTTAGACTGACCGGAGGCCGTATTTCCACATCGGCGGGAAGACCAGAACCTGTAAGTAGTAGTTCAGAGATTATAAAATTCATTTATAATATCCTACATCTACCGTCGTCTCAAATAGGTCCAAGTAAATGAGACATACTAAATACTCAGGCTATTGGAGCCATCAAAGTGAATTTAGAACACTTGGAAATATCGGAAAAAGAACTTGTTTTAAATTATTTTAAATACAAATAAAAACCAATGTTTTATCTCATTTGATCTTGATATTTTAGACTGACCGGAGGCCGTATTTCTACAAGCGGGTCTCATGCTGCAATGATTATCTGTTGTTGTAAAAGTGCTGTGCACTGTGATGGTTGTAGTACTGTACTAGTGACACCACATAAATCAACAATACACTATCGTCCTGTTCTGTCGTATGAAGATCACTTCTTGCTATTGATCCAGGACCTGTCGGTGTGGGGGGCTTGCTTTCTTTTTTTCACACATCGTAGTTTGGCCACTTGGTAGGGTTCGGGTCAGTCATAAAGAATCAGCCGGTCGACCAGCAGCGAGGCGCGCACCGCCAGAGACATTAGCAGCGCCATCTACACGAAGTTACTTCCTGGGTGGGATAATTAAAAAGGGTGTACAACGTGTATTAAGTGCAGAGTCTGAGTGTTTCGTTTGTTCTAAAATGTTTGTGGCCTGTGACATTGCTGAGTTAAGATGCGCTTCAGGTCCAGTTTAAATTGGTGTATATGTGAGAATAGCGGACGGTAATATTTACAAAATGTAGTCGCTTATAATATGTGAATTGTGTGGAAATTTATCGTTGATACAGAAATGCATGAGGGACTAGGCTTTAGGACTTCAGGGTGCTGGTTACTATTATTGGCTACTTCTTCCAAAGTCCAAAAGACGCTCGCTCCCGACACTTTTTAGCTCAGATTCTCATGTGTCAAGTGTCAACTGTGTGTCATCAACAATAATATTGATGACGATGAACGAAATTTTGACTTTTTTAGCCCCCCCTTTCTATCCTATATATATATATATATATTTGTATACATTTATATATATATAAAACCCTAAAATGTACGTTTGTGTACACAAGAAGTAATAAATACCATATATACACATACGTATGCACATAATAATAGTATAAATAAAAAAGAAAGTATTTACATACTGTGAATGTGAATGTGAATGTGAATGTGAATGTGAATGTGTGGCTACTGGGATTAACATACTCCGAATCTACAGTGGTTGTGCGTACTGGAAGTCTAGTGTTGCAAGAATCTTCTCGAGTGAAGTAGATATAAGAGGTAAATGTGGGCTGTCCAGAGATCGCTAAGAGCTTTAAGTGAGAGCTCTGCAGCGCTTCCAAGTCGAGGGTTGTTCCACCAGGTTAGTTGGTCGAGGTCTTTTCGTACCTCTCCGAGTACGACGGTGCTGACTTATGCACACAAATCAATACATAAACAGAGTACGGCCAAGCATAAATTTGCACGGTCGCGTTCCGGAAATCAACTACACAGAAATTTATGGGAGAGTGGCTCTCCGGTGGCTGCGAGTCTCTCTGATGACACCGCCCCAAAGCACTCGTTGAGAACTGATGACGAGAACGAAACAGACAGGTACATATGTCTGGTGGCTTTGTATTGATGTACACCGCCATAAATGGTTAATCATTCAAATCTGTCATCGTTTTGTAAGTATATTCGGAAAGCTTAT